>OX122882.1:61609537-61713238 GCA_944738645.1 Eristalinus sepulchralis | reverse complement strand
TGGACGTTTTAATGTGAGATTGCCATTTAAGAAGAATCCAAGCTCATTAGAAGACTTATTTGATGTAGCTCATAGGAGACTACTCTCTCTAGAAAGGAGATTTCTGAAGAACCCGGACTTGTTTCAGCAATACTCCGCCTTTATGGCCGAAGTGCTGGAGAGCTCTCATATGGAGCTTGCAGAGAATACAGACCTCACCGCTCCGCATTACTTCCTACCCCATCAAACCATCAAGCTCTACTACGAAATTACTAGTAGTGTGTGATGCCATAGCAAAGACCAGCTCTGGCAAATCACTCAATGATATGATGGCTGGTCCTGTTATCCAGCCTGATTTGCTCTCTATCGTTTTGAGATTTCGTAGACACGCATTTGTGATGACAGCTGACATAACTTAAATGTAACACCAGGTGCAAGTAGATGATAATGAGGATAACATATCACCTGCGCTATCAAAGGCTATAACAAAGAGAACTGTTTTGTCGGACATCGCTCACCTCTTTGATTCATTGGGATTAGTAAATCCTGTAATCGTACTCGCTAAGATTTTCGTGCAGCATTTATGGCGTTTGAAGCTTACCTGGGATGAAGCATTACCTCAAGATTGGCACCACTCTTGGTTAAAGTTCAGAAATAGCTTGCACAAATTAAATGACATGCAAATAAACCGAAGGGTATTTTTTGGTCATCCACAAAACTACCAAGTTCCTGGTTTCTGCGATAGCTCAGAAGCTGCATTTGGCACTTATTTATACTACCAAGTTCATGGTTTCTGCGATAGCTCAGAAGCTGCATTTGGCGCTTATTTATATACGATCTATAGATGAAACTGGAAATATAAGAACTGGGCTTCTATGTGCAAAATCGAAAGTAGCTCCAGTGCGTAAAATTAGCCTACCGGGTTTGGAATTGTGCGCAGCAGTGCTCCTGGTGCAGCTCATCAATCGACTGAAGGAGATCTTTGGATCAGTTATACAATATATCACTTATTCGACGGACTCGTCAATCGTGCTGAATTGGATTGCAGAAGAGTCATGTAACTGGCAGACATTTGTAGCCAATCGTGTTTCCATTATTCAGCAACACTCCGACATTTCTCAGTGGCACCACATTAAAACAGAATTAAACCCTGCGGACATAGTTTCTAGAGGAGCATATCCATCATCGCTTCTGGACAACTTTTCCATTTGTCTTCTATTGTTTGTGCAGGCAGCGTCGAAACTTGAGACAGTTTCAGGGAGAATCAATCGGTAAAGGCTCTACTGATCGGTTGCGATTGTAGCTTTCCGACGTCAATTTATGGAAGTGTGAAATCATCCTCTTCAGGACACCGCTGTCCATGGCCTCAGGGGATACAAAGAGAAACTGCCGTAAGTTTCGCATAGTGGACTCGCAGGGACGACCCTCAGCGGTGAAAAGTGTAGTCAGGTATCTTGGCATTTGGTTGGGTCAGTATCTATATTTCACCAGACACATAGATGCTGCTCTGACGAAAGCCAAAAAGGCCTATGCTGTGGCAAGGGGGTTGTTCGGCAGCAGCCAACTTGATACCAGAGTGGAGGTCATCTGCTACATGGCCCCCCACCCGGCCAGTCATGGCGTACGGTTGTCCAGTGTGGTCCAACGTGAGTTCTTCCCAGGTGGAAAAGATGAGGGTGTTCGAGAGGCAGTGTCTCCGGTTGTATCGAACACCTGAATCCCAGTACAAGAAATTCTATCCCAACGAGGTCTTGTTAAAGATAAAGTTTTCTTGGTCTATAATATAATATAATGTAAGTAAGTTAATTTTAAGATTTAAATCGAAAAAAAACGCCGCAAGGCATATTAAAGTTAATATTAGATTAGCTTAGAGTACCCG
Organism: Eristalinus sepulchralis; assembly: GCA_944738645.1. NCBI lineage: Eukaryota > Metazoa > Arthropoda > Insecta > Diptera > Syrphidae > Eristalinus > Eristalinus sepulchralis. The sequence continues at coordinate 61,711,380 of OX122882.1, read as the reverse complement.
CATAGGGTCAGTAAGTTAGGCTAAGAACATTGTTAACTAAGTTAAGCTTGCTCTCAGTAATTTTGTCTAGCACGTAAGAAAAGATACTGAATTCAAATAAACAAAAATTGAAAAAAAAAAAAATTAGCGACGAACTCAATAGGCTGTACAGCGGCAATACGCCTGGTTAAGCGCCTTCGATAACAACGCGTATGATGGATGGCCATGTAGAACGTATTAACACCACTGCACCGGCCCGAAAAGTCTTTGAATCCGAGCCATTGTAACAACGCTATAAAGAACAACATAGGATAATGTGGCGCACACAAGTGAACAACCTTATGTGGCGCACACAAGTGGAGAAGGACCTCAACGAACTTAAAGTGCCCAATTTTAGGCAGTTGGCGAGAGATCATGCTAGCTGGAGAGGCATTTGGTGGAGGCCCGCCCCGAAGCCTAAAGTTCCCAACAGCATCGATGTAAATCTTTTGAATTCCAAATTTCTGGATCTCAACAAAACTAGATTCGAAAATATCCATATTTCGGTTTCCCAACTTACCCAATGAGGCTGATAACACCTCCCGCTCTATGATACTGATGTAAGGGTAGCCTTACTGCCATTAAGATCAAATACCATAGGCTTTAACATACAGATAACAAGTTCGTTAAATTGGTTTCACCTTTCATTTTGCCATACCTTAAGCGTTTTTTTAACTCTAGCTTAATAACCTCTGGGTTCCTAACTGAGTGGAAAAAAGCCAAGATTCCAAAGTGTGGTAGCGGTTCGGTTCTTTCTGTAGAAGTCTTCGAAAAAGCGATATCTAGGAAAATACAAGGTTTTCTCGACGCCAGTAATCTTCTCAATAGTGCTCAGGCTGGCTTCAGAGCAAATCGTAGCTGCAAGACTGCTCTGCTTAACATTGCTGATGAGATACGTAAAGCTATAGATAGAAAAGACATAAGTATGCTTACACTTTTGGATTCCTCCAAAGCTTTCGACTTAGTTGATACGCATTCATCTACCCCAAATTAAGCAGTCTATTCCATTTCTCTTCAACTGCAACAAAGCTTCCTAAGTCATATCTTACCGGCAGATAATATTGTGTGATTGTTGGAGATAAGGCCTCTTAGTTATTCCCAGTTTGTAGGGGTATACCACAGGGTCTATTATGAACCCGCTTTTGTTGGTTCTGTATATTAATGATCTCCCTCAGGTGGTTAGACAATACACAGTTCTTATGTTTGCCGATGATGTACGTATATTTATAAGTAGCCCATAAGCTGAACTATTCCAGGTATCAGAAGAAATAAACGACGATTTGTCATGCTTACAACAATGTAACAACGGTTCGCCATAAATCGAACCAAGTTAGATAGGCCCCAATATAGGTAAGGTCTATGCTGCACTTCGCGTTTTTTGAACATCAAAGCATTTAGTGCCTATTAAACTAAAATCCAACTTGCCGAAATACTTCTCCTACCAACCCTGCAGTACTGCTGCTAAATGTATTGTAACACAGACTCCAATTCCTAAGGAAAATTAAACGTCATATTTTAAAACATGACTGCATACTTTTACAATCTTAGACTCTAAAACCACGTATCACGGCACTCAGAAGAAATATTTGACTGCTCACTTGTTAACTTTTTGAAATTTAAAGCCTTGTGTTGTTTTCATCATATCACACACACAAATCACACAAACGGCACAACCAGATTACCTTTATAAGAAACTGAACTTTCAAGTTTTCGCAGTACACACCACCGTAATTTTAGAACCTCGCTCTTGGAGTACCTCTCCCCATCCTAATGCTCTCTCCGAACATAATAATAATAATTGAGTGGCACTACAGCCCATAACGGACCAGGGCCTAGCTACTCGTGTTGTGCATGCTACTGTTCTCTCACGAGTAGACGGAACCTACAGTTTTTTTTTGCCGACTGCGAATGGCCAGATTTGAGAAGCTTGTCAGCAACTCGAAAGAGGTGGTGCCGTGAAAAAATGCGAGGTGCCTCGTGCGGGGATCGCATTTACCACTACGCCACGCCGACAACTCTCTCCGAACATGGCCAGTCGATTTTTTTTTTTTTTACTTAACAATAACAATGAAAACACTATTTTCTATTTTTTTTTTGGTGGAAATTGAATGAATAAATGGAATGAACAAATTTGTGTGAACGCCTGAAACCGTTCGTCAACAATTTGATAAGTCCTTTTCAGTGTGGTTTCAGGAAAGAGAAGTTCATCATCTACCAAATCTTTACACTGGGATGACGAAACGGAAATGAAATAAGAAATTCAACGAAATAATACATACACAAATAGTACATAATATATGTATACACAAATAGTACATAATATATGTTCACACAAATAGTACGTAACAGACAAGATGAAAATTACAAATGTTGTTGCCAATTGTGTGCAAGCAAGACTTAATTTCAAGCAGTGTTATAACAAATTATGGTAAATGAGTACAAGTGCAAACATGAGAGTGAATCACAGTGAAAAGAAAACATGTAACATAGGGTAAATTCTTAGTAAATAACAAATTTAAAGCAAATAAATGATTTCATGATACTAAGAGCATGTAAAGTAATTAATGACTTCATAGCATTCTAAAACATCCTGGCAATATAAAAGTTGCTATTGCTTTTTTTACGGAAACCCACTCAAAAGGTAATAAATCCTTCTCTCATCCTAATTACAACTGTTATCGCCTTGACAGATTAACACACCAGGGGGTGGGGTGGCTATCGTCTAAAGGAAAAACGTCTCATGCTCCGTTCATCCAGGTTCGCAACTTAGTTGCATCTTAATCCATTGGTGTCGACGCAATTTTAGAACGCAATTTTAAAGTGTGTATTTTTTCAGTCAAACCGTTTTGGCCTCTCTTGACTCTGTTGCTCTCTCGATATCCGGGTTCTTACCTTGGCTACAACAAAGAAATGATCCGAGTCAATGTTTGTATCTCGGAAGGTTCAGATATCGAAAATACTGGAGGAGTGTTTAACGTCGATCGCAACATGATCAATCTAGTTGACGGTTGATTGATGAGATGATCGTCAGGTCCCTTTATGAGTGTTGAGGTGTGGGAATCGCGTGCTGGCCACAGAGAGATTTAGCCCCGAGGCGAAGTCAACTAGCCTGAGTCCGTTTCCGGAGGTGTTGGCGTGCAGACTGTGTCTTCCGATGACTTTAGCAAAGACTTCTTTCTTCCCAGCTGAGCGTTGAAATCTCCTAGAACGATCTTGGTGTCGTAGCTGGGGCATCGATCGTATGTCCTTTCTAGGAGGTAATAGAAGTTCTTTACTGCTGTCATCTTTTTCCTCTGTAGGCGCGTGGGCACATATGAGGCTTATATTCCCGAATTTAGCCTTGATGCGGATTGTTATGAGGCGTTCGCTTATGTATTGGAAGCTTAAGACTTTTTGCCTAAGTCTGTCTCGCACAACAAAACCGCATCCAAATAAGCGTTTCGCTCTCTCCCTGTAGCAGTCGCCGTGGTGTATGTCGCAGTTTCTCACTCTTCTCTTGCCCGGCCCATCCCACCGCATTTCCTGGATTGCGGTAATGTCTGCTTTATAGCAGTCCAGGGCCTCCGCAAGTTGTTCGGCTGCACGTGGTCTGTTTAGGGACCTCACATTCCACGTGCAGATCCGTAAATCGTTGTCCTTTGTACGTTTGCAAGGGTCGTCAACAGTGTATCCATCCTTATCCGAGGCATTCGGTTGTTCCGTAACTAATGTTATTTTTATTGTGGCCGGGCAGTTACCCCGACGCACACCCCCAACCTAGAGAACCAGGCCCTTTTTATACATCTTGGGCAGAGGTCGCACTTAAAGGTTTAGCAAGTTGAGTTCGGATGAACAAAAACCCGGTGGCATTCGGTGGCTACCAACGTGGAGGTAGTATACGGACAGTTGATGTGTGGGAAACAGTTGCAACAGCTGGGCATCGACGGGTTGATACTAATCAGTGCCTACCCTGTTCCCACATCACCCAGCAACCGATATCAAGATTCCTCGTTTATGTTCAACGAAAAATCCTGATGACTGCAAAGTAAGTTTAGTTGTTTTTTTTCGGCGACTCGGAAAAGGGGATGAGGTTCAAATCTCCCAAGTTATGGCGTAAGCGAAGGTTTCTCTGTCAAGCAGTTGTCAATACTACGCCTCGACTTACAGGCAGCGGTTTTGGGCGTGCGATTGACAGCTACAATCAAAGAATCGCATACCATAAGGATTTCTGCCCGACTCAAAAACGGTTGGCCTGCTGTCCTCATGACTTCAAGCAAGATGGTCTTCTTCCATACGAGCAATTGCCTTTTTGCTGCACATCCTTCAGAATAAGTCTATCGACAAGAAGAGTTACATCACATCGTTTGAGTTCATGAAAGCAGAAGAATGGATGTTTGGGATGATTCAGGAAGGTTCGTTAACAGCCGAAATAACTTCTTTAAGATCAAGTGTCAATTCGTCGAGTTCTATTCTTAGTCTGTCTGTCTTAGACGAAGAAGGAACATTGCGGTAAAATTCGCTTCGTATGCATCCCGTAATACTGCAATTATTCCTCTCTTTTTATCGCTTATTATCATAAGTAATTTTTATATAGAATTCATATTGCATTGCTAGATGAATGGTCGAGGCACTGTTAAGCAGTTCAGGGCGGTGCAGATTGAGTTAATGAACGACTTTAGTTTGGATCAGTGCACTCTGGCAGTCGGGCGTTTCGTAGTCAACAGAGTTGTAACCAAATTCTTATACAGCGCCAATGGACTTAATTTCGTGGAAAAAAAAAAGAACTTGCAGAGCGACGTCAAAAGGACTCCATCCATCTTCCCTTTGCAAGTATTCATCAAGGTACCAGGGCATCCTCGGTCCGGACGGAGTTACACGCATGGCCTACGTAAAATTGGCCAATGGTACTGTAAAGAATAGTCTAGTAATAGTATAGTAAAGTCTTCGACTCCTTCTCAGACGAGCCCGGAGTGTCATCGAGTCCTCAAAAAACATCAGTGTCATCAAGTCCTCAAACACCACATATTCTGTTGTCTCGTTCCAACGAAGCCATTTATCCATTTCTCTTATAGAAAATAAAATTGATCCGGATACTGAATTTGGAAAGTTATGTTTATGGTATATGAATATCTTAAAATGAAACGTAAGAGGTTCTACCATCGGATTATTACTTCCAACAAGACAATGATCTAAAGCACACATCCTATTTGGTACGCAAATGGTTGCTGCACAATGTCCCAAAGCAGCTTAACACGCTACTACAATCACCGAATCTCAACCCAATCGAACATCACTGGCATGAGATCGGATTGCGGATTAAAGATAGAAGCTGCTTTAACAAGCAGCAGTATCCCGGCTTTTTTCACGAAAAAACTTGTAGAATCGCTTCGACGATTGCAAAGTGTCATAGATGTTGGATGAGGTTCAACCCGATACTAGAATATATTTCTTATTGTTTTTCTTCCTTTTTGCTTAGCCATAAGTTGAACATGAATTTAATTTTTTGTGTGTACGCTCAATTTCGTGTGTAAAAATTAAATACTTTTTTTAATTTTCATAGAAAAAATCGCTTTCTTAGTTTTTGTTTTTTTTATATTTTTTATGAAGTGAAATATGTTAAGTTCACACTGCATTTTTGTTTTACTAATTAATTCATTATTTTGGTCGTGCGACCCATAAACATTTTGTAATCGTGGGTGTATGCTCATTTTTGTGAGGTACTGTAACTGATTTTTCAACCAATCTGACAATCACATGATTTCAGTTTTATACATAAAATATTCTTCTTCTTCTTCTTGTGGCGCTACAGTCCGGGGTAGACCTGGGCCTCAACCAACATGCCTCTCCAGCCAGCACGGTCTTTCGCCAGCAGCCGCCAGTTGCGCACTCCAAGTTGGTTGAGGTCCTGTGGTGCAGGTGGACATCCCTCATGCTACATGGGCTGTCCAAAGGTCAAGCAACTCCATAGAGAATTGCTTAAGAAAGACATAAACAAAAAAACAAAAGTGGCGGATTCAAGGTCGATGCCGAGAATTCCAGCCACAACTGTTACGCCGGTGGTTTCCTACGCCAATATGGTGTCAGGTAGGCGACAGGCACAACAGTCATTGCCGACAGTAACGCCGTCACCAGTAGGGGCCCCAAATATATGAATTCCCGAATTGTTCAATCTTGTGTCGACAATGATGGCCAAGATTGAGCGATTTGAAGATCGTTTGATGCGAATGGAGCGAGTCCTTTCGTCAAGACCCGGTGGGTCGAGTACCAGCTGCTGGAGACCTCTTTGCTTAACGTTTTGACTTTGCTTCACCTTTTGGAGTCTCATAAGCCTGGTGTGATGATGGTTAGCGAAACCAAGCTAAACCGAAAGCACGTACTCCGGTACAAAGACTACACAGTCAGAGACCGCCCCCGTTCCACACAAGCGGGCGGGGTCGCTCTCTTCATTAAAAAAGGCTTACGCCATAAAGTCGTGTATTGCGGTGAGGTGCGAACCTTCGGTGTACTGGAGGCTTCGATTGCGTGCATTTCTCTCCAAGGTGGAAGGAAACTGTACGTAGTCGCGGTCAGATGCACCTCAGTCTGCAAATTTCATCTCAGAGCTCGAGACTCTCTTCCGAAAGCTTCGGCTTTGCTCGGAGGAGAATTATTTTGCCATCGCCGGAGATTTGAACGCGAGGCACGTGGAATGGGGCAATTCTGTTCCAAATCCGAGGGGAAATTCACTTTTTGAGTGGATGGCGCGGCACTTTATCGAGTTCAAGCTGAGTTTGCTTGCAACTGATAGACCATCGTTTCCCAGAAGTGGGTCTTATTTGGATCTGCTGCTAATAGATAGACGACTGACGTTACGAGACGTAGACTCTCGTACTAGGAATTGTATGACAACAGTGGAGTACGACAGTGACCACTGTGGTCTTGCCGCGGTTATTCAATTCCCGAACGAGCTGGTGGAGCTTGAAGAAATTGCCGAGACGCACCCTTTCAATTATCGAAGGGCTCGTTGGCCGCGTTTCTCTAGGATCCTATCCAGGGAACTACGTTCGAGCGAGATAACACTACCTTCGGACAGAAACCTGACGAACCAAGAGGTTGACAGGTATCTCATACAAGTCGACAACACAATTCAACGACAGGACGCTTCCTAATGTGCCACCTACGGCAGATGGCGACATTTATCGTAATGATACTATCGACGCACTGCACGTGCAAAAAAGCAGACTGCTGTCGAGACTGAAGACTCTATACAGACGCTTTACAGACCCAGACGACCCGGAAATACGGTCTCTCAAGTCGCAGTTAAAGAACATCCAGAAGCTGATTCGGATGAACTATAGAATTGCTGTCAATTCGTATTGGGGAGATAGGATTCGAGCAGTACGTTCTAACGGTCCGGTAATGTTTCCCCAAATCAACCGAAACTTCAGAAGGAGGGATCAACGACTTTGAAAACCGCAAAAGTGGAAACAAAGTTTCCACCAACGTTTTCCAAATAAAAAATGGGCTCCAACAGGGTGAAGTGAACTCAGCAATCCTTTTCGCTATTTTCACCAGCGAACTGATTGGCTCCATGCACAACTTGATTGCGTTCGCCGACGATCGGGTCGCATACCGGACGGCACCAAAGATAGAGATCATTAACACGCTTGTGCAACGTGACTTCGAAAAAATTCAGCAATTTTGCGACGACTTGAAAATCAACTTCCAGAAGTGTAAAACAATCCTCTTCTGGACTCCGTTATACAGGGCCTCAAGAGATACGAAAAAAATTGGCGCAAGTTTGGCATATTGGACCACTAGCTCTAAAGGGTGTAGTACGATATCTTGACATTATATTGGATCAGTATCTGTATGGAGGTATCCATATAGATACAGCTCTGACGAAAGCTAAGAAAGGCTTCGCTATGGCAAGAGAGTTGTTTCACAGCAGCCAACTTGACGCCAAAGTGAAGCGACACGGCCCACATCCCGCCAATCATGGTTTATGGTTGTCCTATGTGGTTCAATGTGAGTCCTTCTCAAATGGAAAAGATGAGGGTCTTCGAGAGACAAAGTCTTCGAGCATGTCTCAAGAAGTACAGAACCCCGGAATCTGACTACAAGAAGTTCTATCCTAATGAGGTCTTGTATAACGAAACGAACGTGAACAGGGTTGATAATTTTATTATTAAGCTGATTCGGAGGTATGTTGCAAGAGCCATGACCTCTGAAAATGATCTCATATTTGGGGCCTACTACCCAAATGACGAGTACCACGAGAACGCTCGTTCTTGTATCTTGACCGCATTGGACTGATCGTGGATGCGGAGGCAAGTCCACTTATCTACCACGTGGTGAGAAGGACAGTGGACAGGCGAATGTTGTACGACACCAACGTCGCAAGAGTTAGTCGGGGTGCTCTCCGGTTCAGCACATCCATCACCATTCGTGATAGGATGGACACGGATAAGGACCGGGGGTTCTACTGGTGGTTAGAGCCACACCAGGAACCCCAGCTGTGGTCAACCTGGAAGGTTAGGATTTAGTATAAGTTAGGTTAAGTTAGTAATTAAGATTAAATATAAAAACCGTACATAATAAAAAAAAAGTTAGTCGTAAGTATATTTAAGGTAGATTAAGATATTTTTGTAGAAAATTCCATAGGTAGCTAAGTTTAAAAAAAAAAACTTTTCTTAGTTTTAAAATAATAAATAATAGTTTCTCTTAATTTAAACAAAAATAATTAGCAATGACGCTGGCAAAGGCAAAAACAAATATATCAATAGCTTAGCTTAGATCGCCCGCATAGAGCCAGTAAGTAGTTATAAGATTTAATTTCTGTCGTACCTAGGTTAAGCGTTTTGTACCTAGTTTTAAAATACTATTAGATAAAAAATAAAAAAATGGCTTTTAAACTAAAACTAATGCCATCAACATAAACCGGACCAAAAATCGCACGCAGAACTTTTCTCTCGAAGAGACCAATCGCATCCTCATCCGCTTTTAGTAGTGTCCAGGTTTTCGCACCATAAAGTAGGACTGGGATGATCAAGGTTTTATATAAAGCAAGCTTAGTCTTTCTCGAGAGGGCTTTATTACTCAATTGCCTCTTGAGCCAAAAGAAACATTAATTGGCAAGAGTGATTCTGCGTTTGATGTCGGTACTGGTGTTGTTGTCCCTATATACCGCGGATTCGAGGTAGACGAAGTCCTTGACTACCTCGAAGTTTCTGCTGCCTAGTGTGACGTCCTGTCCTAGGTGCCGATGTTGTGTATCCTTCCTTGATGACAGCATGTACTTCGTTTTGCCCTCATTTACCACCAGACCCATTTTAGCCGCTTCCGCTTCAATGCGAGCAAGCGCGTCATTCACGGCTCGCTGTGTTCGTCCAATCACGTCAATGTCGTCGGCGTAAGCTAGCAATTGAACTGACTTTTGGAAGATCGTGCCCCTGGTGTTGACCTGTGAGTTACGCACGATCTTCTCAAGAAGAAGAAGTCACATGGCAGTGCGTCGCCTTGTCTAAAACCTTTCTTGACATCGAAGGTCTCGGTGAGTTCGTTCCCGACCTTGACGGAGTAGCGAGAGTTCTCCATCGTCATCCTACAAAATCTGACGAGTTTTTTAGCAATGCCAAAGCTAGACATGGCACTGTATAGCTCGTCTCTATGCACACTGTCATATGCGGCCTTGAAATCGACGAATAGGTGGTGCGTGTCGATTTGCATTTCTTGGGTATTTTCCAGGATTTGCGGTAGTGTGAAGATCTGGTCGATTGTGGACTCCCCTTGTCTGAAACCACACTGATAAGGACCATTCAGGTTGTTGACAAACGGTTTCAGGCTGAGATTCCACTCATCGGGCATGCTTTCCTCCGACCATATCTTACAGATGAACTGGTGCCTGCGCCCAACCAGGTCATCTCCAGATGCTTTAAACAGTTCTGCGGACAGTCCATCCGCTCCAGCAGCTTCATTCGACTTCAGTCTCGATATTGCTATCTTGACCTCGTCTTAGTCGGGGGGACGGAATTCGTCCAAATTAAGTGGAACATTCTGCCTAACAGCGGGATTTGGGTCGTCATCGCCGTTTAAAAGTCTGCAGAAATTATCTTTCCAGATTCTCAGCATCGATTGCGACTCTACTACAAGGTTTCCATTTTGGTCCCGGCAGGCTTCGGTCCGAACCCTATATCCACAGGATAGCTGTTTTACCTTTCGGTAAAACTTTCGGACTTCATTCCTGCCATAACACCTCTCCATCTTTTCGACCCCGCGCTTCTCATGCTCTCCCTTTTTCCTGCTGAAAAGCTTGTTCTCTTCCCTTCTTTTCTGTTCGTAGAGCTCACGAACAGCTCTCGTTGTCCGATGCAGCGTTGCCTGGTAGGCCTCCTGTTTATATCGACTCCGTTGCTCACTCGATATCCGGGTTCTTACCTTGGCTACAACAAGGTGATGATCCGAATCGATGTTAGCGCCTCGGAATGTTCGGACATCGAGAATGTTGGAGGAGTGTCTGACGTCGACCGCAACGTGATCAATCTGGTTGACGGTTGATTGATCAGGGGATCGCCAGGTTCCTTTATGGATACTGAGATGTGGGAACCGCGTACTGCTCACAGAGAGGTTCCCCCCGTGGCGAAGTCCAGCAGCCTGAGTCCGTTTGCGGAGGTATCGTGCAGGCTGTGTTTCCCGATGACGCCAGTAAAGATGTCCTCTTTTCCCAGCTGCGCATTGAGATCTCCTAGAATGATCTTGTTGTCATAGCGGGGGCTTCGGTCGTATGTTCTTTCTAGGAGATCATACAACTCATCCTTGCTGTTGTCATCCTTCTCTTCTGTCGGGGCGTGAGCACATGTCAGGCTGATGTTTCCGAATTAAGCCTTGATGCGGATTGTCATGAGGCGTTCGATTACGGGACCGAAGCTTAAGACGTTTCGCCTAATTCTGCCTCGAACAACAAATCCGCATCCAAATAGACGCTGCCTTCGCTCCCTGTAGCAGTCGCTGTAGTATATGTCGCAGTTCTTCATCTTCTTTCTGCCCGGCCCATCCCACCGCACTTCCTGGATGGCGGTGCTATCTGCTTTGTAGCAGTGAAGGGCCTCCGCAAGTTGTTCGGCTGCACGTGGTCTGTTAAGGGACCTCACATTCCACTTTATACGTTTGCTGGGGTCGTCAATGTTGCATCCGTCCGTATCCGAGGCATGCTGTTGTCTCTGAACTCGGTTATTTTGTGTGGTGAGGAGGTTAGCCTCACACACAACCTACAGACTGGTAGGCCAGTCGCTGCATACATTGGTTCCCCACACAGCGGATGCTGTGATGGTAATCCAGGGGGCGCCACGGGGAGGCTGTAAGTCAACTTGACCTATGCACGGACGAGGATAGCCTTGGCAGCTCGCGATGTTGAGCGCGATTAAGGACATTGCCTGGTGTGCATAGACATACTTTTTTGTCAAAAAATGTATGGCATTAATCTTGTTATTCTTAATTTTTGTATCTAGCTTTATCTACAAACATAAACCTATTCATTTATTTATACATTTATTTATTCAATTTATCTTTTTACTTATAATTTGGTGGTGTATTTATTTACAATATTTTACATATTTATTTTTTTATTTATTTGTTTATTTTATTTATTCGTTTACTTATCTATTTATTTATACTAATTTCTTTATTTATTTATTTGTTTTATTATATATTAGTTCATACAGGTTTTACCCGTTTATTTATTATGCATCTTCTAACATATATTTATTTATGTAATTATATACTACTATACATATTTATTTATTTTTTCTTCTTCTTGTGGCGTTACAGTGAGGGCTGAACCTGGGTCTCAACCAACATGCCTCTCCAGCATCTTTCGCTAGCTGTCTCCAGTTGCGCATTATTTTATAATTTAATTCTACGTCGGATTTAACTCAGTAGTATTTGAATCCATTACGCCATTTAGAATAATAATAATAAATAATTGAGTGGCACTACAGCCCACAACGGACCAGGGCTTAACTTCTACAATAACTACTCGTGTAGCACGTGCTACTGTTCTTCATGAGTAGAAGGGACCTACACACAGTCATAAAAGTAAGTATACACCCAAGCAATTAATATAAGAGATAACAAGAAGAAGTTTATTATGTATAAATCCCTCTCACTGCACCATGTATGTTTTGCTGAGCGTGTACACAACTGTACATAAGCAAAATAACGGTACAGTTTTCGATCCTTTGCCTAGCAATCGAATGTTTTGCAACCATGTCTGTACACATGTAAGTACACAGCTGGCATATTTCATAGTGGTACGTTGATCTGCAGCGCGTTTTTCACGAGATCTTTTGAATATTTATTTAACATTATAATAATTAGAAAGGTGGTCGCCGTGGCGTAGTGGTAAGTGCATTGACCTTGGCGCAGAAAGTCTGGGTTCGATTCCCGGACGGGACACCTAACACTTTTTCACGGCACCACATCTTTCGAGTTGCTGACAACACTCAAAGAGTATTAATTGTCTATGGAAAGCTTCTCAAATCTCTCGGAGTCGGCAAAAAATCCCTTATTCCCTTCTACTCGTGAAGAACAGTAGCATGCACAACACGAGTAGTTGTTGTAGAAGCTAGGCCCTGGTCCATTGTGGGCTGTAGTGTCACTCAATTATTATTATTAGTAATTAGAAAGATCACTAAAAATAGCTAACATTTGCCGGTTTAATCTTAAATTGTTCTTGCATAGAGTTAGAAATGGCACCACGTGGCAAGGAGCTCCCGATTGAATTGAAAGAGTTAATTGTAAAACACTTCAATGAAGGAAAATCTATACGCAAAGTGGCAGAACTCGTTGCTAAAAGTTCAGCAACAATCCAAAAAATAATAGAGAAATATAGGGCCTTTGGAACCGTCGAGAATCTTGCTCGTAGTGGACGCCTACGAACATTTACTGAAAAAGAAAACTGTTTAACTGTTCGGAAAGCGAAACAAAAATTTTTTTTTGCAATTTTTGTACATTTTAATTCAGTTTCTTTTCTTACGTGCTAGACAAAATTACTTAAAGCTAGCTTACCTAAGTGAACAATGTTCTTAGCCTAACTTACTGACCCTATGCAGGTACTCTAAGCTAATCTAATCTTAATTTTAATTTGCCTTTCGGCGTCCGATTTTATTTATTTTTATTTAAATCTTAAAGTTAACTTACATTATAGACCAAGAAAATTTAAAAAAAAACTTGGCTAAAAGACCTCAGTTTTGCAACAAGTGAAACAAAATAAGCGCCTCGAAATTACAAGCGCCAATTGTAGAAGAGACAGGCAAGCTATGTTACCCCCGAACCATACGCCGTGTCTTACATGAAGCCGGGTATAACGCTAATGATATTGGAAAACAAAACCGTACGTTAGCAAAGTCAATCGCCAAAAACGTCTTGAATTCGTTAAACTTCATACACAGAAGAAAATTGATTTCTGGTATAAACTGATATTCTCTGACGAAAGTAAATTCAATATTCACGGTTCCGATGGACGCGACAAGGTTTGGAGAAAACCGAACACACACATTGATCCAAAGAACATAGCTGGGACCGTGAAGCACGGTGGAGGGTCGGTCATGGTTTGGGGGTGCATGGCAGCAACCGGCGTGGGAAATTTTGTTTTTATTGAGAACACAATGAATCGGTATGATTATTTGAATATTCTCATAAATAATCTGCATCAAAGTGCTCAAAACTTATCTTTGGAATTTACTTGGAGCATACATCGCTTGTCGTTAAAGAATGGTTATTATGCAATGTACCAAGACAGCTTAAAACATCACCCCAGTCCCCGGACTTAAATGTTATTGAACATTTATGGGAGCATCTAGAGCGCCAAATTCGTAAACATGATATTAGGCTATTCTCCAAGACGAATGGATGAAAATAAGTTCGGTTGTCACTCAAAAGCTTGTTGCTTCAATGGAATCGAGACTAAGCGATGTAGTAAAGGCAAAAGGATATCCGACTAGATACTAATATTTCAATTTCATGATCGATTCCAAGTTTTTTACAAAATGTATACTTACTCTTGTGACCAAAATATGAATCGTATTTTACTTTGTTTTTCAATAATTTATTTATTATTCATTACTATGTTTTTATCGTTTGTGTTCTGAAAAGGGTATGAAATTTATAACAAAAAATATGTATGTATATGTTTCATAAAATGAACAAACTTTTTTTCCTGGTCAAGCTAAAGTTTGAAATAATGGTGTATTCTAACTTTTATGACTGTGTGTACAGTTTTTTGCCGACTCCGAACGGTGAGATTTGAGAAGCTTTTCATAGACAATTGATATCGAACCCAGACTTTCTATCGACGCACTTACCACTACGCCACGGCGGCCACCATTTACCACTTCGCCATTTAGAATATTAGTCCAAAAACCATTGCAAAGCCGGAGTAAGAAAACAATTTGTTGGACTTAAGCCAAACGTAAACTTTTTCACTTCTCGTGAAATTAAAAAACTTGACAAGTTTGTGTGAGTAAATATACTTGATGGCAAACAATTTTATGACATAAACATGACATAGTTTAGTAATGACTTTTAGTAATGACATTAAAAAGAATGTGAATTTCTCTAAAGAAAACCAGACAGATATTGGTCCCAATTCCCAATTGGATTGCTGAGAGAAAGTATTGGTTTGATGCCTCCTTATTTCATCGTTATTGGTCGGTTGAGTGAACAAAGCTGACAGGTCGTTATGGTCAGAAGCAGCGTTACGTCGAGTTGTTAGATGCGATTGAAAATGATTGTGCAACCAACTGATGCACAGAAAAAAGTGGCAGTTGAGACTTTATTCCTTACGATTATTTGCAGAGAACTTGTTACGAATACCAATGCATTATTTTCGCCTAACTCATGTGACATCGTATAATCAGTGTAATCACTGGCAAATTGCACAGTAGTCAATGGTCTTGTAAATTCCAAAGCAGTTTTCATAAAAAAGTGTATGTGATAGTGTTATATAAATTACAATTTTAGCACCGAGTCACCTCACCTGAAAGATTTTTTTGAATGTATTTTTATTTGTATTGTCAAGTCACCTCATCTGAGTGCTTTCAAGAACACAAGAATTCTTCTTTCTGCCGAAACTTCAACAAATCAACAAGCATGATCTTGGATCTTGTTAGGATTTTTTACTATAGCTGCTTAGACAACCCAAAAAAGCATCAGTTGCCAAGGTTAATCCTGTGCGCTAAGATGTCGTTTTGCAGAGCTTACGTTCGCCCCGAGGTAATAAAGCTCCTTAACAACCTTAAAATAATAGCCGTCGAGAGTGACGTTTTTTTTTGCAAGGTGGTGAATGACGGCTGCATTTTTGCTTGACAGCATATATTTGGTTTTAGCCTCATAAAACCATTCGCTCCGTTTATTCTTTAATGGTTTTTTATTGTATTATATTAAATAATAAAATCGATGTCATCTGCGTAGCCCAGCGGTTGAAGCGTCTTGGTAGTGCTTAACACCTGCCCTTCGCACTTTCTGTAATAAATAAACAGGACAAAAACAAGAGTTTTATGGTGGTAACCATATCATATGCCTCAATGACGTTTTTTGCTGGTAACCCCATCATATGCCTTAATGACAGTCAGTTGTCGTTTGAATATGAGTAAAACACTTATCCATGGTGTCAGAAGTGGGATAATAGCAAGCACGAGATTGCTCTTACCTAGTTAAGGAATGGCCTATGTGAAAGAGGACGTGTGTCTACCAAAAACTGCTGATGAATTTGTTATTTTTGTGGGTTAGGTACTTTGCCTGGTAGTATAAGTAAAGGGTGTCACAACAAAAACGTTAGATTTAAATTTGGCGCCATTCGAATTGTCATTGTTTAACATTTGAACAATTATTATTGTTTGTTAGAAGAAGGTATAAGGTTAATAAAAATGGAACGCTACCAAAATAGTGAAAGTTTTGCGGCTACATTTCTCAAATTGCGATCAATTTGGGGTTACAATAATGCTCCTAAAGAGTCAACTGTAAAATCATTAATGGAAAAATTTGCTGAAACTGGGTCTGTAACTGATGTAAAAACAACAACGCGCATTCGACCAGGTCGATCGACCAAAACTATCGCAGCAGTACGTGATGATGTCGCTCAAACTCTATCCATCTCATTTCGAAACCGAGCTTAGCAACTTGGTGTTTCCAAATCCACTATGCAGCGAATTTTGACGAAAGATTTGCATCTTCATGTATACAAAGTTCAATGGACTCAGGAACTGAAGCCAACTGACCATGCACAACGAAGGGAGTTCGTTAATTGGGTATTGGAAGAACAACATGAAAATGATGATTTTGCCGACAAAATCATTTTTAGTGACGATGCCCATTTCCATCTTGATGGCTTCGTCAATAGGCAGAATTATCGCATTTGGGGCGAGGAAAATCCTCGAGCGATTCACGAGAAGCAAATGCGTCCTCAACATGCCACTGTGTGGTGCGGATTTTGGGTTGAAGGAATCATTAGATCTTTTTTTATGAAAATGAGTCAAGTCAAGCGCAAACAGTCAATCAGTCAAGGTGTTCAGTATCGTGATATAATAGCCAATTTCTTCGTGCCTAGAATTGAAGAAATGAATGTGGAGGGGATGTGATTTCAAAAAGACGGTGCTACATCTCATACACACAAAACCTAATGGAAAACTGCGATCTCAAGGCAATTAAAGCGTGTATTAAGAGGGAAAATTGTTTAATTCCAACTATAGATGATTTAATCGTGGTTGCCGTGGCGTAGTGGCAAGTGCGTCGATCGCCGCGCAGAAAGTTTGGGTTCGATTCCCGGACGGGGCACATTGCATTTTTTCATGGCACCACCTCTTTCGAGTTGCTGATAACACTCAAAGAGTATCAATTGTCTATGAAAAAGCTTCTCAAATCTGGCCGTTCGGAGTCGGCAAAAAACTGTAGGTCCCTTCTACTCGTGAGAGAACAGTAGCACGCACAACACAAGTAGTTGTTGTAGAAGCTAGGCCGTGGTCCGTTATAGGCTGTAGCGCCACTCAATTATTATTATTATAGATGATTTAATCAGTAAATAAAATGGAAAGCAAATTTTAACGTTACTTGTTTTGACAAGTAGATTTTTGCATATGAAACTGGACGAAAATATTTCAGTTCTAATAAGATTTACGATTCCGTTTGATGGATACATATAAATAAACTCAATGGGGTACATTTTGGCTTAAATTGTGCTCCTGAAATATTTCAGAGCAAAATGGTGCAAATATTTGGTAATATTCCCGTCACATATTTTGATGACATTGGAATTGCTAGGAATTCAATTTATTAAAAATTATCATCGAACGTGAGCGTGCGAACAATATAAAGTTAGAAAACGGGAATATAAAAGCTACAGAAACGTATTATGATGCAATTTTAAATATGAATAAGAGTCCCATTGTCTCTACTAACACCACTTCAACAGACAACCCAACGGTTATAGCCGAAATTCGTCTGCTACGACAGGAAATCAAGGACATTGCAGCTAGCTGTAACTTCCTAGCAGCAAAGTACGATGACCTCTCTGCGCACATAAAGAGAAATAACGACCTAATGGGCAATGTGACAAAAGAACTAAATGAGATGAAAGCAAATAATGCACAAAAAGATGTCATAATAGAAAATCTCCAAACACACATAAACACCATAGAGCACAGTTGATAAAAAACAATATCGAAATTAAAAACATTCCCCCCACACCACAAGAAAACCTCATAGAAGTAGTGAAGGGAATAGGCAAAACGATCACTTTTCAAATAAACGACTGTGATATTTCTGATATATATCGAACCAAAACAAAAAACCCAGCAAAATCTGTGATTATTGCAACATTTGCATCCAGCATGAAGAAGCAAGAATTCGTGCAAAAAACACGCTCCAATCGGCCCATCAAAACGAAGACTGTCATGCAAAACAGTAATGTCAACTCAAATGTGAGTTCAAACTTGCCAGACACTACCGTGTATGTCAACAATCAGCTGACAATGCAAAATAAACACTTGCTGTGGATGGCTAAGGAGAGAGCGAGACAGGTGAACTGGAGGTTTGTGTGGGAGAGCGCCGAAAGAGTACTCGCTAGAAAAAATGAGAGTACTCAGCCGATCGTTATAAATACGGTTAATGACGTGAGTAAAATCACATGCTCTCAATAAAAGCATTGTTTGTAAACAAAACGATACACAAACATTTTCTACACCAAAAATGGATACAAATGAAGTTGTAGTTGACATAAGTTGTAGGGTATTATATGATTTTAAAAGTATCAATTTAAAAGAATGTAATGAAAGTAAAAAATGTTACTTGTGTTTGAATATAAGGTCATTGAAGAAGAACTGGGATAACTTCTGCCTTAATATTAACCACATCTTAAATGTAATAAATGTCATTGTGTTAGTTGAAACAAATATAAACGATGAGGAAAAAGATCGCTACAGTTTAGAGGGTTCCCAAACGGAATTCCTGAATAGAGACAAGCGTAGAGGAGGTGGAATTATGATGTTAATAAGAAATGAAATACAATATGAATGTTTAACATCAGAAAGTATTTCATATGAAAAAATTATGATTAAAGTCAAGGAACAAAATAAATATTTGTATATAATGGGCACATATAGACCACCAGGTTTTAGCAGAAAAACGTTCATTGAAGAGTTTGGAAACAGTGTTGGTCAATTGGGCCGAAATGATGAAATTGTGATCATGGGTGACATGAACATTAACGTGGATGATTTGAAACTGTATAGTGTTAAGGAATATCTAGAAATGCTGGCACCGTTGGGATTGCTAAATACAATAACAAAGTCTACCAGGGTAGATCTGAACACTGGATCCAAATCAACGATTGATCACATTTTGACAAACGCCTTGTACAATCAAATCGATTCTGCCGTTATTGAAAGTAGTATCACTGATCATTATGCAGTCATGTACTTCCGGCCAATGCAAAGTTCTGCTATCAAAGAAAGTTCACTCAGCCTATCCTGTATATCCAGCGTCAAGGTTGATGAACTAATCAGAGAAACAAATTGGAATGATATCCTAAACATTGATGACACGGTTTCACTATATCGAGCCCTTTCTGATAAAATGGCTTATATATATGAAAACTCGACAGCCGTAAAGAAAATAAAAAGCAAAAGAAAGAGTAATGCTTGGATGACTTCAGACCTAATTGCCAAATGCAAAAAAAGGGATGCTATCTACAGGAAATGGAAAAACAACAGGCTTAATAAGACATATGAAGTGGAGTATAAGACCTTCAGAAATAAATTGAACAAAGAAATAATCGCCCAAAAATCGTTCTTCTACAAAACAAAATTTAACCAAATAAGATCCGATCCGCGTAAAACATGGAGTCTTATAAATGAGATACTTGGAAGGAAAAAACCTGGGGTTGATGAAATCATTAGTAAGAATTTCACTGTAAAAATGTGTCTTGGTAGCCTAGCCAGTGCGTTTGTGACAAATTTTAGCAGTCAGATACGAGACATCATTCATCAATGTGACGTTGTCACTTCCACACACAGAAAGTCAACTTCTGTCCGATCAATGTTTATACAAGAAGCCAGCTACTCTGAAATCCAAAGTATAATTATGTCCCTGAACGATATGAAGTCGCCAGGCTTCGATGGAATAAGGGCAGGCGACATAAAAAGGCACATAAACATATTTACTCCAATTGTACATAAATTGATTAATTTGAGTATACGCGAATCGAAAATCCCTAATGGTCTAAAAACAGCTGTAGTTTGACCTATATATAAAGGAGGTGTGAAAAGCGTGATTGGTAATTACAGGCCAATATCGATTTTACCTGTAATCGAAAAATGTCTTGAAGAGGTTATAGCAAGCAGACTACAAGATTTTATTACAAAGAATTCTCTAATACACTCAAGCCAGTATGGGTTCCAGAAGAATAAAAGTACTGGCAAGTTATTAGGGGAATTCGCAAACTGTATCAACGAAAGCTTGAACAAAAGTCATCATGTCTTAGTGCTATTCGTAGACTTCAGTAAGGCTTTTGATACGCTAAGCCATGAGAAGCTAATGGAAGCATTAGAGCATGCTGGAATAAGAGGATTGGTAGCGTATTGGTTTAAGGAATACTTAATACACAATAGGCAATTTTGTGTAAAAGTAAACCAAATGTATAGCAAAAACGAACGAGTTCAATATGGAGTCCCACAAGGGTCTAAATTGGGACCAATTCTTTTTATCCTCTACACCAACGAGCTCTTGCGAGTATTTAAGCAGGCAATACCATTCGCTTTTGCAGACGATACAGCGATAGTGGTGCGTCATAGGTTTCTGCATACAGCAACCGCAATAATGCAGGAGGAGTTTGATAGTGCGGTCAAATGGTGTCACGATCACGGACTTGTGATCAACGCATCAAAAACCAAGATGACGCACATACGAAGTCCGCCACCCAAGATCCAATACTCCACAGAAACAACTCCTGTAGTAGAGCAATAAATTGTCCAATCGAAATTGTCGAGAACTATAAATATCTCGGCATCACAATTGATACCAATTTTCTGTGGGATACGCATATTGATAAGTTGCGCACAAGCCTTAAAAAAGCTTTGTACGCACTTAACCATTTAAAATTCCATGCCACAGCGCCAGTGTTGCGACAAGTCTACTATGCCTTGGTGGAATCAAAACTGAGGTATGGTATTCTAGCATGGGGCAGTGCATCTGCATCACATATAAATAAACTCAAAAAACTTCAAAATACGGCTCTCAAAGTGATAGACCCAAATCACCAACTCAACAATCCAGAGCAATCAAATTTCAAAACACTTTCTGTAGACGACATCTTTAAGATGGCTTTAATTCTGGAGTACTATGATGACAACCGATTTATCGTTCCAATTCAACATGGGCTTAATACCAGAAGACGGGAACAAGGTATGCTTCAAGAATCCCGTTTCCACAACAACTACGGCAAGAGGCAGTTGAAATGCATTATTCCTAAAGTATTCAATAATTTACCACAAAACTTAAAAAATATCTTAAACGTAAAAACAAGGAAATCCGTTATAGAAAATTTTCTTATCAATAATCCAAACACTTAAAACTTTAAAGTCAATGTTTTAATTTTGTTTATGAATATCTAAATTTGTTTGTAGATCTTTTGTATAAGAATCAAACTTTATAATGAATTGTACAACTATGCATTTGAGCTTACTTTAATAGATTGCCAATATTAGAAATGCGATCTCCTGCAGAAAAGCCTCCATAAGGCTTCGCAGGAACATACAAAATTTGTAAAATTATTAATTGAACAATAAATAAATAATAATAATAATAATAAATAATAATAATAATCCCTCTATAGTTGGCGCAGTCGAAGGGACCGGACAGACGACGCTGAGATTCCACTCATCGGGCATGCTTTCCTCTGACGATATCTTACAATTGAGCTGGTGCATGTGCCCACCCAGTTCATCTCCATCTGCTTTAAACAGTTCTGCGGACGGTCCATTCGCTCCAGCAGCTTTGTTCGACTCCAGTCTCGATATTGCTATCTTGACCTCGTCTTAGTCGAGGGGACGGAATTCTTGCCTATCATCGTCCAAATTGAGAGGAACATTCTGCCTAACAGCCGGATTTGGGCCGTTATCGCCGTTTAAAAGTCTGCAGAAATGATGTTTCCAGATTCTCAGCATCGATTGCGATTCTGCTACTAGGTCTGCGTCTCCATATCCACCGTTTCACCCCTCGGTAAAACTTTCGGACTTCATTCCCGCCATAACACCTCTCCATCTCTTCGACCACTTATTTCACATGCGCTCTCTTTTTCCTACTGAGAAGCCGGCTTTCTTCCCTTCTTTTCTGTTCGTAGAGCTCACGAACAGCTCTCGTTGTTCGATGCAGCATTGCCTTGTATACCTCCTGTTTAGCTGCATGTGCATGCCTGCACTCGTCGTCAAACTTTGGGTTCTTTCTGGGTGGTGACGTGAAACCCAGCACATCAGTGGCATCTCCTTTAATGGCTTCTTGACAACGTTTCCATTCTTCTTTTATTGGGAGAGTTTCAGGGGGACTCAGTTGGCAAAGATCACAGCGACCTGTAGCGATTGTAGCTTTCCGACGTCAAACCGTTTTGGCCTATCTCGATTCCGTTGCTCTCTCGATATCAGGGTTCTTACCTTGGCTACAATAAGGTGATAATCCGAGTCGATGTTGGCGCCTGGGAATCTTGAATTGAGAGGTAGCGGAACGAGAATATTCATCACAGGCTATACTAAAAAAGACAAAAGAAACAGCAACTTTAAAGGGAGTAATATGTGTTTGGTTTAAAGGAACAAAAATTTTATTGAGAAGAATTGAAAATGGGCTTATGGGCCTTGAAGGTAACTTATATTTAATCATTTAATGATATTTCTCTTATATAGTAGATAGAATATTCTACTTTATGGGATATGTCAAATAGGAATCTTACCTAAGTCTGCCTCGAACAACAAATCCGTATCCGAATAAGCGCTGCCTTTTCTCCCTGTAGGAGTCGCTGCAGTGGATGTCGCAGTTCTTCACCTTCTTTCTGCCCGGCCCACCACACTTCCTGTATGGCGATGATATCTTCTTTGTAGCACTCAAGGGCCTCCAGAAGTTATTCGGCTCAACATGGTCTATTAAGGGACCTCACGTTCCACGTGCAGAACCGAAAATCGTCGTCCTTTATTCGTCTGCTTGATCGTCAACATTGGATTCGTCCATGTCCGAGGCATGTTGATGTCTCTGAACTCGGTTATTTTGTGTGATGAAGGAGTTAGCTTCACGCAGAACCTACAGACTGGTTGGAAAGGCCTATTATTTAAGCCTCGGGCAGAAGGGTTCGCTGCATACATTGGCTCACCACACAACGGATGTTGTGATGGCTATCCAGGGGGCGCCACCGGGAATCGGTATGTCAACTTTACCTGTGCACGGAGGAGGATTGTGTTGGCAGCTCGCCATGTCAAGTGCGATCAACAATGTTGCCTCGTGTACACAGGTCCATGCCCCCACTACGTACATACATTAAACATAAAATAAAAAATTTATCGTTCAGTTTGCTCGCAGAAAGTTGATCGTAATTCTGCTAAAATAAAGTGCAACGACTGTAATCATTAGTAACACCTTGCTTGTGTCCATATTACAAAAGAAGATGCCGATTTCTAAAATCAAGCGGTAATACATTTCGATGCAACAGGTGTGCTGTTTTTAAGGCTAAGATCTTTGCTTGTTCGCTCTAACACCGATTACGTCAAAAAATCACAATAAAACAACCTCTGATGAGTCATCACCCGCTAATGCAGACGGTGAAAGTCAATGCACTCTAGAGCTGATTTATTCAAACTCTCAATGTTAGAAGAAAAAAACGAACGTTTTCATCGAGAACTGAGTGAGTTAAGAAGAGAAAATGATCTGCTTAAATCAAACATTCAATACTTGGAGAGTAAGCTAAACCAGCAACAACAACAGCTACTCAGTAACTTTATTGATATTTTTGGTATGTCAAATGTAACCGACACCAACGTTGTCTCAAAGGCTACCGAAACTTTTAGCAAAGCCATATCAAGAGAAATTCCTTAGAGCAGAATTGAGAAATGCTTCATAAAAAATACTCAGCAAATCCTCTCCATCTGACCTCTCTGGCCACTCAAATAAGCAAAGAATTATGAGAGCAAAGAGAACTGCTGCAGCGGCAGCAGAGGTAGCGGAACGAGAATATTCATCACAGGCTATACTAAAAAAGACAAAAGAAACAGCAAATTTAAAGGGAGTAATATGTGTTTGGTTTAAAGGAACAAAAATTTTATTGAGAAGAATTGAAAATGGGCTTATGGGCCTTGAAGGTAACTTATATTTAATCATTTAATGATATTTCTCTTATATAGTAGATAGAATATTCTACTTTATGGGATATGTCAAATAGGAATCTTACCTAAGTCTGCCTCGAACAACAAATCCGTATCCGAATAAGCGCTGCCTTTTCTCCCTGTAGGAGTCGCTGCAGTGGATGTCGCAGTTCTTCACCTTCTTTCTGCCCGGCCCACCACACTTCCTGTATGGCGATGATATCTCCTTTGTAGCACTCAAGGGCCTCCAGAAGTTATTCGGCTCAACATGGTCTATGAAGGGACCTCACGTTCCACGTGCAGAACCGAAAATCGTCGTCCTTTATTCGTCTGCTTGATCGTCAACATTGGATTCGTCCATATCCGAGGCATGTTGATGTCTCTGAACTCGGTTATTTTGTGTGATGAAGGAGTTAGCTTCACGCAGAACCTACAGACTGGTTGGAAAGGCCTATTATTTAAGCCTCGGGCAGAAGGGTTCGCTGCATACATTGGCTCACCACACAACGGATGTTGTGATGGCTATCCAGGGGGCGCCACCGGGAATCGGTATGTCAACTTGACCTGTGCACGGAGGAGGATTGTGTTGGCAGCTCGCCATGTCAAGTGCGATCAACAATGTTGCCTCGTGTACACAGGTCCATGCCCCCACTACGTACATACATTAAACATAAAATAAAAAATTTATCGTTCAGTTTGCTCGCAGAAAGTTGATCGTAATTCTGCTAAAATAAAGTGCAACGACTGTAATTATTAGTACCACCTTGCTTGTGTCCATATTACAAAAGAAGATGCCGATTTCTAAAATCAAGCGGTAATACATTTCGATGCAACAGGTGTGCTGTTTTTAAGGCGAAGATCTTTGCTTGTTCGCTCTAACACCGATTACGTCAAAAAATCACAATAAAACAACCTCTGATGAGTCATCACACGCTAATGCAGACGGTGAAAGTCAATGCACTCTAGAGCTGATTTATTCAAACTCTCAATGTTAGAAGAAAAAAACGAACGTTTTCATCGAGAACTGAGTGAGTTAAGAAGAGAAAATGATCTGCTTAAATCAAACATTCAATACTTGGAGAGTAAGCTAAACCAGCAACAACAACAGCTACTCAGTAACTTTATTGATATTTTTGGTATGTCAAATGTAAACGACACCAACGTTGTCTCAAAGGCTACCGAAACTTTTAGCAAAGCCATATCAAGAGAAATTCCTTAGAGCAGAATTGAGAAATGCTTCATAAAAAATACTCAGCAAATCCTCTCCATCTGACCTCTCTGGCCACTCAAATAAGCAAAGAATTATGAGAGCAAAGAGAACTGCTGCAGCGGCAGCAGAGGTAGCGGAACGAGAATATTCATCACAGGCTATACTAAAAAAGACAAAAGAAACAGCAAATTTAAAGGGAGTAATATGTGTTTGGTTTAAAGGAACAAAAATTTTATTGAGAAGAATTGAAAATGGGCTTATGGGCCTTGAAGGTAACTTATATTTAATCATTTAATGATATTTCTCTTATATAGTAGATAGAATATTCTACTTTATGGGATATGTCAAATAGGAATCTTACCTAAGTCTGCCTCGAACAACAAATCCGTATCCGAATAAGCGCTGCCTTTTCTCCCTGTAGGAGTCGCTGCAGTGGATGTCGCAGTTCTTCACCTTCTTTCTGCCCGGCCCACCACACTTCCTGTATGGCGATGATATCTTCTTTGTAGCACTCAAGGGCCTCCAGAAGTTATTCGGCTCAACATGGTCTATGAAGGGACCTCACGTTCCACGTGCAGAACCGAAAATCGTCGTCCTTTATTCGTCTGCTTGATCGTCAACATTGGATTCGTCCATGTCCGAGGCATGTTGATGTCTCTGAACTCGGTTATTTTGTGTGATGAAGGAGTTAGCTTCACGCAGAACCTACAGACTGGTTGGAAAGGCCTATTATTTAAGCCTCGGGCAGAAGGGTTCGCTGCATACATTGGCTCACCACACAACGGATGTTGTGATGGCTATCCAGGGGGCGCCACCGGGAATCGGTATGTCAACTTGACCTGTGCACGGAGGAGGATTGTGTTGGCAGCTCGCCATGTCAAGTGCGATCAACAATGTTGCCTCGTGTACACAGGTCCATGCCCCCACTACGTACATACATTAAACATAAAATAAAAAATTTATCGTTCAGTTTGCTCGCAGAAAGTTGATCGTAATTCTGCTAAAATAAAGTGCAACGACTGTAATCATTAGTACCACCTTGCTTGTGTCCATATTACAAAAGAAGATGCCGATTTCTAAAATCAAGCGGTAATACATTTCGATGCAACAGGTGTGCTGTTTTTAAGGCGAAGATCTTTGCTTGTTCGCTCTAACACCGATTACGTCAAAAAATCACAATAAAACAACCTCTGATGAGTCATCACCCGCTAATGCAGACGGTGAAAGTCAATGCACTCTAGAGCTGATTTATTCAAACTCTCAATGTTAGAAGAAAAAAACGAACGTTTTCATCGAGAACTGAGTGAGTTAAGAAGAGAAAATGATCTGCTTAAATCAAACATTCAATACTTGGAGAGTAAGCTAAACCAGCAACAACAACAGTTACTCAGTAACTTTATTGATATTTTTGGTATGTCAAATGTAAACGACACCAACGTTGTCTCAAAGGCTACCGAAACTTTTAGCAAAGCCATATCAAGAGAAATTCCTTAGAGCAGAATTGAGAAATGCTTCATAAAAAATACTCAGCAAATCCTCTCCATCTGACCTCTCTGGCCACTCAAATAAGCAAAGAATTATGAGAGCAAAGAGAACTGCTGCAGCGGCAGCAGAGGTAGCGGAACGAGAATATTCATCACAGGCTATACTAAAAAAGACAAAAGAAACAGCAAATTTAAAGAGAGTAATATGTGTTTGGTTTAAAGGAACAAAAATTTTATTGAGAAGAATTGAAAATGGGCTTATGGGCCTTGAAGGTAACTTATATTTAATCATTTAATGATATTTCTCTTTTATAGTAGGTAGAATATTCTACTTTATGGGATATGTCAAATAGAGCTTTAAGTAATATAGCAATTATTGTTCACCACCTTAAAAGAAAAATTTTCATCTCTTGTAACACACTAATTCTTTTGAATGTACCCCAAATATTGTGTTTATGTCCGAAATTTGGATTTATGAATGTAAAATAAATGACTACTGCAGATTTAGTTGGATGTTTTATGTAAAACAAAACAGCATTGTTGACGTCGGTAGCGTTTATTGTCCAATGCTAATGTTTAAGAAGTTTCCATTAAAATAATAATAATAAATAGGGAAGTGTATGGCTTTTTATGTGTTTATTGACTACATAAGTTCAATGTTCTGAATTTCATACACGATTATTCTATTCTTCTAGCAAAAGAAAAAGCAAAAAATGTGTTATTTGTAGAAGATTTGAATATTATTAACCTTTTCGACAAAAGCACTTAGATTGCTTAGATCATTTGTATGTGTCGCTTTAAAAATATTAGACTCCTTCAAAGTTAACGCGGCATCTTTGATATAGGAATTACTGAGCATTGAATAACCTGTCTGTTATTCAATATTGGAGATAGGATATAGTGCATTTATTACTGCACTTAAGAAGCACATCTCTGATTGCTCCAATTCTGGGAACACTTTGTCCAATATAAAAATGCTCAATCCTTAAATATACGACTCTATATTAAAAATAGTAACTATAAAAAATAAGTTAAGACTTAAACAAAAATGAGATACAAACAACTATGCCTGGAACTAAAAAAATTAAATTCCTCTCTGCCGGAGATACTTTTCTAGTGTTGGACGTAGCCTATGTGATCAAACGGTACAGTGTTGTTCTCATTTAAAAGATTCTTCCCCAATACAAGAAAATATCTTCGTTTTTTTTTGAACAAATAACTCCGTTGGAAATATTGAAAACTTCTAGTAGCTTAAATACTCTAACTCATGTGTTGTCGATAATTTGTCTTATGTAGTACTAAAAGGAAATGCATGTTTTATAGTAGATGTCTTGGCAGTAATATTTATTCGTAGCGTGTTTACCGGAGATCTTAAATTTGCTGAAGTGGTTCCTTTATTCAAAAAGGGTTCTACAATGGAAATAGGTAACTATAGACCAATTTCACTACTTCCAACAATAAATAATTTTTTTGAAGAACTAATAAAAAAACAGTATACTTAGCTTTCTTAAGAAAAATAAGTTTTTCAAACCATTTCAGTTCGAATTCCAAAAAGGAAAGTCAACAAGAATGCGTTCATAGTTTTGCTCGCATATTATGTTTTTTTTTTTCATTCAGCCTACGACATGGTCGACCATAACTTACTATTGAGTAAAATTAAAAAGGGAGGCATTCGCGGATTTATGTTAAATTGGATTGAGTCATATAACGGAAAGAGAAACGAAGTTAGATTTGCGAATCTCGGTGTATTTTAGGGCCACGTTTCGGGGCTAATATTATTTTTACTCAATTTTTGAACTAGACCTTAAAAGCACACTAACTGCTTTTGCCGATGATGTTGGGTTATCTGATTGGTCAAATAGTCCCTTGGAGTTAATATCTTATTTAAATTGGGATGCGAACCTACTTAGGCATTGATTTGCTGAACATAATAAGTTTCAATAAGTAATAAGTTCCAAAACTAAATTAATGTTTTTTAACTTCTCGCCCGCCCAAAAACCGACTGCTTATATCTTCTTTTATGCTTCAAACTGCCAAAGATTTCAGATATCGAATTGCATGCATTGTTTTGATTCTTCACGTTCCACTTTTTGTAGTAATCAAAACTAGTGATAATAAGTTTTTGATAGAGCATGTCAATGAATTCAAATATTAAGGGCTCATTTTGGCAAACGTAATGTTCGTATAAATACAATCTATAATTGCGTGGAAACCTTTTAAAAATGTCAACTCTACCTAAGTTTCTATTTGTTATAGTATGTTGTTTTCATATTATTTTAATCATTGTCTTGTATAATTTCTATTACTGCTCCAATTCTCTATATTTAATATCTTTTCTTCCTATTCCCCACCTGTAAGTTTGCCCCACATAAAAAAACAAATATTTGTTAGAATAAATCAAAATAACATTTAACTCAATTGTCAAATGTCATCAAGTATGCCATAATGTAAGACAATGTAAATTTATACTGTATGTATGTACTAATAAATTCAATAACATAAAATAAACTCAACAATATAGTCGAATACCCAGTAATGTTACTAATGGCTTTCAGAGAGAACTCTTAGAACAAGAAATGTCACCAAAATACCCATTTCATATAGCTATTATGGATTTGTTCCAATATGCAGGTCAGGATTTTATGTAAAATTGATTCATATTCCAACTTTATCCTTGTGAAACAATTTAAAAATAAGACATCGAAGTATATTATTGAAATAATTTTAGATATATTTAAAAGAATTGGTTACCCAACAGCTTTGAAATGTGACAGCAGTCCATTTAATTATTATCAGTTTGAATCAATTGGAAGAGAATGTAACATAGGGTTTTCGTAAACGTCAGACTAACAAAGGACTGCGTTATCCATGTTCATTAATGCAGATTTTCAGTCGGACTAACCTAGGCGCACTGCAGTACCTATTGTTCATAAACGTCAATCTGTCATCGGAGTCGTGCAGATTGTGCAGTACAGGTAACCCTCCTATAACGCGGTACTTCTATAGCGCGATTTCGCTACAACGCGGTTTGCGAATTGCGGAATGTTTCCTATAACGCGAATCCTACAACGCGATTTTTAAGCATTTTTTAAATACATATTCTATAAACTATTCTATAAACACACAATTATCAAAATCAGAAATATGTAGATTTGAAAATCCGTGTCTATTTTTCCCAGATTTTATTTTCCTTAGTTTTATGTTATTTAAATAAATGAATTGCTTTTTGCTGGTTAATTATATGAATTAATTTATGTTATTATGTTGAAATAGACAAATAGAAAAATATCTTTGAAAATATAAATTTTTTTTATTCGATGAAAGGTCTAATATAATTAATTCGGCTGAGAAAACTTTAACATGTTACTTGCGTGATATCGTATAAGAAAAGGAAAAATGGAGGGAAAAAAAAAAAGTTTCCTACAACGCGATTTTCCTACAACGCGGAATTTTTTAGGAACCAATTAACCGCGTTGTAGGAGGGTTACCTGTAATTATTTTTTGACTGCAGAAAAGGCGCATTTTTTGTAGACAGTTTTAAAGTGCAAAAATGTAAGTATACATTGTGTATTTCTTATTTATTATAAATTTTTAATGCCATTGATTATTTTTAAAGGGAAAACGAAGGTAACGTTTGGACAAAAACCCTTATAAAGCTATTAATACAAAATAGAATAGCCATGGAAATGGAATTTAACGCCGGCAAAAAGAAAAAACTTTAATTATGGGAACAAGTACTCTGCAAAATGAAGATTGCAGACCCACAATTAGAGTTAAATTTTCTAGAAGTGAAAAAGAAGTTTGATAATTTGACAACAACGTATAAAAGGATAAAAAAGGAATAAGGAGTCAGGAAGAGAAGCCACAGCGTGGGAATTTTTCGAAGTATTTGATGAAGCCCTTAAGTTAAGTTTAAGTTGTTTTAAAGACTGTTATTTATTAAACATACAATGGAATTAATAAAAATATAAAGTTATTTATGAACAAAATAGCATGGCGATTTCATTTCTTTTTTGCTTTGCTTCATCGCTTGTACTTCTGATGGTTTCACAGTTCTCTATCCGATTCTTTGTCATGCCGACAAATCTTCTAATATTTCTTATCCTTTTTTTTATTCGCGAAAAATTTCTTTCGACTAGTGTATTACTCTTTTTTTCGTTTAGAAGTTCAAAAATTAGATTCCGCACAATTCGTTTCGTTGCCATTTTGACGTTTATGAACAGTCAGTGATTGATGATTGTACTAAAGCAGGCCTGCAGACAATCTGCAATGTTTGTGTGTTCATAAACGCATGAGGAAAGATATGCGGTTGCACTAGCGCAGATTTCTGACGTTTACGAAAACACCCATAGTCGCAAAATTTTCAAGTCCTCGGTATGCTTGCACAAAGGGTGTAGCTATTTGTTGAATAATATGCACGAGGATTTTAAGTGCACCGAATGTAGGATAAGAAATCCCAGGCACAAAAGAAAAAAAGACATACAAATATTTGCGATGAACAAATACACATTTATTTTCACCTATGATGAATTGTACTTAGCTGTGGAGTGAGTGACGATCGAGATCAAAGTGGCACAAGTGCTCGAATTTGCCACCAAATGCCTAATTAAAACACATGGATTAAGTATGAACATAGCGAAAAAAAAGCGACAGAGGCAGAGCTAGTGTAATTCTATGTAATAAGAATTCAATTATGTTGAGAGCATGTGGTGAGCATAAGTACAGGAAATAACAACAATGGTTAAATGGGTATAACAATGTTGAAAAAACGAGTAATAGAACGTAATTGAATTACAGATATAACATTATTGAAGCAAATTGCAAATAACAAAAGAGAAGAAAATGAACAATAATTAATAATTAATCCTCAACATTCCGGCCCCTTTGAAACAGGTTAAATTTTAAATAGGTCGTGTGAATGTTCCCGATTCAGTTCGTTAGTTCCGACCCTTACACGATCATAAGCACCAGGGTATACAGCTTGAACGCAACCCAATAGCCATTAGGTACTGGGAATGTTAGGTTCCTTCATCACCACTAAATCGCGGTTTTTGGCATTTTGGACGTTACTGAAGTTTTGTCAGGTACTCGGAGTGCCATCACTTCCAGAAACCTTGAACGCTCTGAATGTGTTACCAATGCGAGAAACAAAAGAGAACAACTGGGTTCATGAACAGCTGTCAACGGCTCACCTATAAGAAAATGGACGGGGTTTAATGGGTTCAGGTCACAATCGGATATGGAATACGGAGGACGAGAACTCAACACGGCTTCTATTTGCGTTAGGACAGTACAAAACTCTTCGAAAGTATTATTGTGTGATTGGCTGAAGACTAATTGATGCATCTCGGTAAGAAATCGACGGGCTCCATGGAAGTTAGTACCATTGTCGCTGTATATATTTAAATATTTTCCCTGACGAGACATGAAGCGAAGTAGCTCACCAATTCAAGGTGCAGCGCTTTCGTGCACATACACACAAATAGTGCGATGTAGGCCTTCGATATTTTAATGGCACAGTGAGAGCTTAATGGTAAATGGGCTGGCGTAGTCGCATTCAGTATTGGTGAAAAAACGACTGGGCTGGACACGATGAAGCGCAAGATAGCCCGTTATTTCTTCGATGGTAACTTCTCTGTATCTATCTATCTCTGTATGGGGGGCATGGGCTTATGCACACGAGGCAATGTCCTTGATCGTGCTCAACATGGCGAGCTGCCAAGGCTATCCTCGTCCGTGCATACACCAAATTGACATACAGCCTCCCCGTAGTGCCCCCTGGATAGCCATCACAGCATCCGTTGTTTGGTGAACCAATGTATGCAGCGACTGGCCTACCAGTCTGTAGGTTGTGCGTGAAGCTAACTCCCTCACCACACAAAAATAACCGAGTTCAGCAACGAGAACATGCCTCGGATATGGACGATTCCAATGTTGACGAACCCAGCAAACGTACAAAGGACAACGACTTTCGGTTCTGCACGTGGAATGTGAGGTCCCTTAACAGACCACGTGCAGCCGAACAACTTGCGGAGGCCCTTGACTGCTACAAAGCAGATATCACCGCCATCCAGGAAGTGCGATGGGATGGGCCGGCAGAAAGAAGATGAAGAACTGCGACATATACTACAGCGACTGCTACAGGGAGAGAAGGCAGCGCCTATTCGGATGCGGATTTGTTGTTCGAGGCAGACTTAGGCAAAACGTCTTAAGCTACGATCCCGTAAGCGAACGCCTCATGACAATCCGCCTTAAGGCTAAATTCGGGAACATCAGCCTGATATGCGCTCACGCCCCGCCAGAAGAGAAGGATGACAAAAGCAAGGATGAGTTGTATAATCTCCTAGAAAGAACATACGACCGATGCCCCAGCTATGACACCAAGATCATTCTAGGAGATTTCAATGCGCAGCTGGGAAAAGAGGTCATCTTTACTGGCGTCATCGGGAAACACAGCCTGCACGACACCACCTCCGGAAACGGACTTAGGCTGCTGGACTTCGCCGCGGGGCGGAACCTCTCTGTGAGCAGTACGCGGTTCCCACATCTCAGCATCCATAAAGGAACCTGGCGATCCCCTGATCAATCAACCGTCAACCAGATTGATCACGTTGCGGTCGCCGTCAGACATTCCTCCAACATTCTCGATGTCCGAACATTCCGAGGCGCTAACATCGACTCGGATCATCACCTTGTTGTAGCCAAAGTACGAACACGGATATCGAGAGAGCAACGGAGTCGAGATAGGCCAGAAAGGTTTGACCTCGGAAAGCTACAATCGCAACAGGTCGCTGGGATCTTTGCCGACCGAGTCTCCCTGAAACTCTCCCAAAGTTCGACGCTGCCTGCGCTGACAATACAAGAAGAATGGAAACGTTGTCAAAAAGCCATCAAAGAAGCTGCCACTGATGTACTGGGTTTCACGCCACCACCTAGAAGGAACTCATGGTTTGACGACGAGTGCAGGCAGGCACATGCAGCTAAACACTGCATCGGACAACGAGAGCTGTTCGTGAGCTCTACAAACAGAGAAGAAGTGAAGAAAACCGGCTTCTCACCAGGAAAAAGAAAGAGCATGAGAAGCGCGCGGTCGAAAAGATGGAGAGGTGTTATGGCAGGAATGAAGTCCGAAAGTTTTATCGAAAGGTCCGCAGAACTGTTTAAAGCAGCTGGAGATGACCTGGTTGAGCGCATGCACCAGTTCATCTGTGAGATATGGTCGGAGGAAAGCATGCCCGATGAGTGGAATCTCAGCGACGTCTGTCCGGTCCCTTCGACTGCGCCAACTATCGAGGGATTAGTCTCCTTAACATCGCATACAAGATTCTCTCTGCCATATTGTGTGAACGCCTAAAACCGTTTGTCAACAACCTGATTGGTCCTTATCAGTGTGGTTTCAGTCCAGGGAAGTCAACCATCGACCAAATCTTTACACTACGGAAGATCCAGGAAAAGACCCAAGAAATGCAAATCGACACTCACCACCTATTCATCGATTTCAAGGCCGCATATGACAGTGTGCATAGTTTTGGCATTCCTACCAAACTCGTCAAATTGTGTAGGATGACGACGGAAAACTCTCACTGCTCCGTCAAGGTCGGGAACGAACTCACCGGGACCTTCAATGTCAAAAAAGGTTTTAGACAAGGCGACGCACTGTCATGTGACTTCTTTAACATCATCCTTGAGAAGATCGTGCGTAACTCACAGGTCAACACCAGGAGCACGATCTTCCAAAAGTCAGTTCAATTGCTAGCTTACGCCGACGACATTTACGTGATTGGACGAACACAGCGAGCCGTGAATGACGCGTTTGCTGGCATTGAAGCGGAAGCGGCTAAAATGGGTCTGGTGGTAAATGAGGGCAAAACGAAGTACATGCTGTCATCAAGGAAGGACACACAACATCGGCGTCTCGGACAGAGCGTCACACTAGGCAGCAGAAACTTCGAGGTAGTCAAGGACTTCATCTACCTAGGGTCCGCAGTAAACAGGGACAATAACACCAGTACCGAAATCAAACGCAGAATCACTCTTGCCAATCGCTGTTTCTTTGGGCTCAAGAGGCAAGTGAGTAATAAAGCCCTCTCTCGAAAGACTAAGCTTGCTTTATAAAACTTGGACACTACTAAAAGCGGATGAGGATGCCCTTGGTCTCTTCGAGAGAAAAGTTCTGCGAGCGATTTTTGGTCCTGTTTGCGTTGATGGCATCTGGAGGAGAAGATTCAGCCCCGAACTGTATGAGCTGTACAGCGGCATGAACCTAGTCCAGCGTCTTTGGATACAACGCTTAAGATGGCTAAGCCATGTAGAGCGTATGGACACCACTGCTCCGGCCCGAAAAGTCTTTGAATCTGAGCCATTAGAACAACAACAACAGAGGACGGCCCAGGATAAGGTGGCGCACACAATTGGAGAAGGACCTCAACCAATTTAGAGTGCGCAACTGGCGGCAGCCGACGAATGATCTGAGGCCCAGGTCCACTCCGGACAGTAGTGCCACAAGAAGAAGAAGAAGAAGAACTTCTCTGTATGAAATACTGTTTGCAATTGTCTATGATTTTCCGAATCAGGTTTCTACTTCCCATTGTCTTAAATACGCCTATGTGCAAATAGCGTTAAGGTATCTCTGTAATTATGTGGCTAGAAACAAAAGAGGATTTGGGTTAAATTACATGATTTGTGTTAACTAATACACAGGTGTATTTGATACGTCCGCCAATCCTAAACATCGAAGGACGCGACATGTGTGTGCATGTTTTGTACCTGATTTTTCCTCAAGTCTTACGAGCTCCAACTCTGGTAATGAAAATTTGGTTGTAGGCTAATACT
Organism: Eristalinus sepulchralis; assembly: GCA_944738645.1. Taxonomy (NCBI): domain Eukaryota; kingdom Metazoa; phylum Arthropoda; class Insecta; order Diptera; family Syrphidae; genus Eristalinus; species Eristalinus sepulchralis. The sequence continues at coordinate 61,675,990 of OX122882.1, read as the reverse complement.
CTCTCGGAAAAGGCAACCAGGTTGATCTAGTTCACCAAAGCGTGTGATTGAAGAGATTAGATGGAAAAACGCCTCCCGAAGCGACAACTTTAAAGTTAATTTTTTTAGGATATATGCATCGACTAACAATTTATGTGAGTTAAACCGCAAACAGAGTTATCGACACATATGCTTTAGTGCATCCAGCACTTTTAAACGGCAGCCCTATGACTGAAACTCCAGCATGCTGTTTAAGGTTGCCTAGCCGATGGGCAAATGATTTAATCATAAATGTTGATTGTGAACCCCTATCCACCAGTACCCCACAGTTTATAAAATGCCCCCGAATATCTTGAACTTGACTTAAAATCATAAATCCAAATTCAAGCAAGTGATTGTTTATAAGTGGGGATACATCTGATGAGGATGGTAGTTCCGCTGAGGACGGTAAGGATTTTACCGTTTGATTGTTTTTCTGCGCGTTACATTTGATTTACTTAGAGTTTGACACAAGGCATCGCACCGCTACCTTAAGAAAGTGATTAGTCCAATAATTGTAGTGTCATCGCGACAACCAACTTCTTCAGCCCATACAAGCTTTGTTTCTTCACCTTATTTAGTCAGCAATAAAAATATTAACCAAGCATCGCGACTTCTTTTTTCCAACGCATTTAACCCACGGATCACCTCATCTGCTCTATCGGTTATCGTACGTAACGTATGTGTGTTCGACAAAAAGACGTTCGAGATCCTACCGGTTGTCAAGCCTCGAAGTAGAAGTAGTAGTAGCGTCCGATATTGGGATATGTCTAATTAGATTGGCCGCATCGTCACGCAAGAACGATTTCTAATAATGAAATTTTTGAGCTGACGCCAACTCGGGCTTATTATCGACCGAACAATTGTACAAATCGCGGAAGGACAACCAATCTTTGACTGCAGATTGGTTTGCGCACCGAATCCTGTAAAAATGTATTATGTTTAGAGCCGTTTCTTTCACAGATTGCTTTTTCTAAAAATGAATGTGCTTCAAAGTATTTCGATTCGTATTTTAAAATTTCCTAACAAGCGATTTCTTTTAATTAATCATTTTAAAATGTCGAAAACTCACTCCACACTTCAACCAATCAACATTTCAAGTGAAGTATCCTTTTGAATTGTTTAAAAAAAATTCTACCGCACTTGTTAAACACGCCTTTGCATTGCCACGTTTTTTCTTTGTGGCATTTCTTAAATGTCACTATTATAAGTATCGAAATATTTATTGTATAGTACAAGAATGTGTGCGCTTAATTGAATAATAAACGAGATATCTTTAATAAATATAAATGTTTTAATAATTATTATGAAATGTTCACATATTGTACTAACATAGTCTGATGTCACGTTAAGTATTTATATGTATATATTTGCAGTTCCATACAAATATAGTATATCACATGCGAACTAAAAATGGCTCATTATTTAAAAATCCGCGCTAATGACCAATTTTTATAATGTTGAAAATAAACCCAACCAAACAAAAAAAAAACATACATATATGTCCGATGAACCAATACATATTTATTTTCACCAATGATGAGTTGTACTTAGCTGTGGTGTGGGTGACGATCGAGATCCAAGTGGTAGATAGATGTTCGAATTTGCCACTAAATGCCTAATCTCAACATACGAATTAAGTATGAACATAGAAAGAAAGAGAGCGACAGAGATATTCTATGTTATGAGAAATCAATTATGTAAGTCTTACTATACTTTTTCCACATAACCCTACTCACATTCCAGGAAACTCCTCACACCGCCTTTTTTATGACAAACGACGAAAACCTTTTCTCTCAACCCACGACATTGAATGCTTTAAGCTATACTACTTACCAGTCTGTACGAAAATACATAACTCAGCGATAAAACGAAACCACTACCCGCATTACAATTTATCTGCTGCTAATTGGGTTAGATATCTACACCTCATATCTACCAATCTTCACTTAAATCACCTAAATTTATCTTAAGTAAACTCACCATTGCAGATTGATTCACTGGTAGAAAAGTTTGAAGAAATTATTAAGAATGCCTTCAATTCCTAAAAGCAATTTTTCTAGGCCTCAGGCACATCCCTTACCAGACCACATTTTGAGATTAATTAGAATGCGTAACGGCGTCCGAGGAAATTGGATCCGATATAGACTAAATCATATTAAGGAAGATCTAAAGATATTAAACAATGCTTTTAAAATCTCTTTTCGTAATAAGCAATGGGAATTGTTATTAAGTGGTTTCAAAAAAGGTTCAATACCTTTCTGGAAAATCGCTTACATAATTAAGAAACAAGGCCTAAACATTCCAACCCTTTCATATCAAAACCAGTTATACATTACACCACAAGAGATAGCATCCATATTAGCAGATCATTTTTACCAAAACCACCTAACCTCATGCCGGCTCAGTGATGCCTCCACCGCAACCATGGTAGACAAATTTTAACAAGTCCAACTCTATCGCTACCGAAAGCTTTTTTGTTTCTCCAAAAAAAGTTCTTGATTTAATAAAAATCTCAAAGTCTAATAAATCTGCTGGTATTAACGGTATTGGAAACATTATAATCAAAGCTTTACCGCGTAAAGGATTAGTTAAGTCAACGTTTACTTTCAACTCTTGTCTTAAAAATTGTTACTTTCCTAAATAATGGAAAACAGTTAAAATAATTTCAATTGCAAAGCCTAGTAAGCCTAAGACCCCTATCGACCTTTTAGTCTTTTAAGCTTTATTTGAAAAAATATTAAGAGACTACCTAACCCTTCAAAAAGAACAATCTAATATCTATCCAAAAGAACAATTTTGTTTTAGAGCTGGCCATTAAACATGCCATCAAATAATGAGAATCAAACAACACGTTAAAAGTAGTTTAGATTTGAAACTTTCAACAGGATTGTTACTATTGGATATTGAAAAGGTTTTCGACTCTGTATGGCACAAAGAGCTCATATAAAATACATTGTAAGCCCGTTCAAATGTTGAAGAGGCATTTTCAAGTCCGAAAGGCTTTCTTTCGAATTCGTAATGACCGCCTTCAACAGTGAACGCTGTTTTTGGAATAGGCTTTCGGTTCATCTCAATTTGATGAAACTCTCTTGCAAGATCAAGTGCTGTGAAATATAGGCATTTGCCCAATTTATCCAGGATTTCAGATATATTAGGGATCAGAGATGGATTTTTCATTGACTTTGCGGTAGTCAATTACCATTCGCCATTCATTCACCATTCACCTTCCTTGGTACGATCCAAACAGGGGAGCTCTAACATTTTGACGTTTTGGTTTTTTTACTTCCTCCTTGTGGATATATAATATATGTATGATTTTGTGTGGATCGGTGCATCATCCGAAGGACAGAGGTTCGCCTTCTCTGTGCAGGATGTCATTATAGGTTTTACATAATTTAGTTAGTTTTCTTCGTTTCTCTGTGTTGAAATGATTTGTCCTTATTTAGTAAACTTTATTTGCTGATTGTGTTGATTTTTTCATAGTTGAGAATGAATGTTATGCTGTAACCGTATTCAGTATTAAATAAACCGCGACTAACAAAGACGTTTTGTTTTATTTCGGTGTCATTTACATACATGCCACCATTTTCGTTACTCACAGGAAATCTTGTTGGAGTTTCAGATCTAGTAGGGGTTGTGATAAAATCAGAGGAAGGATTACGTGTGAGATTTTTTTGTTGATACCGTTTTGGGTGAAAAGGATTTTATTTTCAAGGTCAAGTTCAAGTTGTTTATTTATTAGTCTACAGCAAAACCTTTTTAACTGGAGTGGCTTTCGATAAGGATCACATTTTTTTTTGGTAAGGATCGCAGTTTTGTTATTATAACTGTAGTGCCTTTCGATAAGGATCACACTTTTTTTTATACCGGAGTGCCTTGTTCACGGTGCCTTGCGATAAGGATCGCGGTATTAATGGGTCACTGATCTAATAAGCATTTAAATGCACCCAAAAAGGACTGTGACGATCCACTGCATCTGGCGAGTTGTTGAAGGAGGAACGTTGGAAACAGGAAGTGTTGAAAACAGGATAGGAGGAATCAAAAATATTCAAATAAGTCAGAAATGTTTATAGCAGGAATCACGAATGTTGAAATCAGTCAGGAACGTGGCTGATTGTAGCACTATTTCCAAGTTGTATCTGCAAAGCAAGAACAGTGGAAAGAGAAGTTCTGCAGTGAATTAAGGGTTCGAAATCCCACAGTTTACAAGTGACTTCGCGGTGAATTGGCCAGTTATATTGCTCGATGTAATATTGATTTACAATCCAACTCAATTACTTGTAATTATTAAGCAGTAAACTTTCACTGAACTACCGCCTGCGCCAATTACGGGATCTACGCTCTACGAAAAACAACTCGCTTCGCTAATGACTGGCAATAACTGCCATTTGATTGAATTTACATTTTGGCTCGTTTTGCAGAGGTGATTGCATGAACTTTATTTAGGGCCGATGCGTCCCAGACGCTGAAATTGCAGTTGATTTTGAGCTTGATGATGAGAGGGCAACGGGGGTGCAGGCAGGTGCCATTGTACAGGTAATCGTCGTCGTCGTTGGCGTATGAGGATAAGGAGTGTACAGGCGGATGTCGTGATCGTCGTTGGTGTTGGTTGGTCAGGGGGCGACGTGTTGCGAAAGGTGTGTCCTTCTCTTATCTCGCTATTCTTCTTTACAATTACCAGTTGATGCCGTCGTGCATTTAATAAATAATAATTAATCTTCAACATCCCACCCCCCTGGAACAGGTTTAGGGACACAGGTAAAACAGCTAACTTTGAAATAGGTCGTGTGAATTCTCCCGATGCAGTTCGTATTGTTGCAACCCTTACACGATCATCAGCACCGGAGTGTACAGCTTCGACTCGACCCAATATCCAGACGTACGGTTATGTTCCTTGTCGGTATTTTCGTTAGGAAAAACCGATTTGTAGTCGATAGCAATCTGCTGTAAAACACGGACTGATAAAAATGGCGTAGACGTGGTACCATACGTAGTTCGTCGACGATAATGTTGAATTTGATCACTACAAGTTTCTCGCCAAACGATGCGTTAATAGTCAGTATCATCTGTATGAACATGTATCTACCGAAACATTTTCACAATATCGGCTACGAACACAAAACGATGCCGTCGAAAACGAAGGCACACCCCGAAAAGATCTCGTTCTATTGCTGGGCCTATAAGAAGAGTGTTGTTTAACGAGACGCCATTAGAGTCCTTTACCGAACCATCAAATACTACGCGCAGTTTTGTTGTCGAACTGTCCGATTTCAAAACCGCGTGATGGGGTAAATAAAATTGCCGCGACGTATTCACAAAGATTTCTTTCGAAGGAATAAGCTCCATATTATAATAGGAATAAAAATACTAAAATACTTTCTACTTTTCAAATTTTATTTTCACACGTCACGTCTTACTTATCCGACTATTCACAAACGAATGAATGTTCTCTCCTATTCCTTCCGGTAGTTCCTTTACATTTTTGCGGTTGTTATTTTTTCTGAGAAAAGCGTTTGAATCCAGAGCATACTGCGATTCATATTTCAAATATGAACAGTTGAATTTCAGAGCCTACTACAATATGTCCCAGAGAAAGATATTCTTGGATGAATTGTGAATATATTCTATGTAGTTCAGGATTCTGTCGAAACCTGCGCTTCAATGAATGTAACCGCGAAACTGCCGTTTGTAGCGTATCTGCAAAGATTGGAGTTGGCGTTTTAAATGGGAGTCGCACGACGTATCGTCCATCCGGTGACCGAGAAAACGTTTGTTAAAAATGCACTTCAGCGGGTTCATTGAGAACGCTTGGAATTTTGATATTTCCTACTTCCTCTTGTTCCCAAAAACGTTTTAGAGACTCATCGATATACATCGCTGAATGAAATGACGATATTTAGTTACCTACATATATATATGATTTGGATCAAAAGTTTGTACAGAGATGAGCCAACCGAATGAATATAGCTCCAGTCAAAAACAAAAAACGATTTCGACGGCAACTTTTAAGTTAGTTTAATTAGGGTAAACGCATCGACTGATAGCTTATATAAGTTAAACCGCGAGCGGAGATTTATCGACACATATCCCTTAGTACACCCCGAATTTTTCGATAACAGTCCTATGACTGGAATTCGAACATGGTGTTAAGGGTATCCTAGAAGCTGGTCAAATGATTCAATAATAAATGTTGATTGCGGACCCGACCGTTTATAAAATGTCCCCGAATACCTAGGACTTGGGCTAATGTGGTAGGCAAAATTGTTTGCCTTTGAAATCCAAATTCAAGCGAGTGAATTTTCATCAGTGGGGATACATTTGATGAGGATGGTAGTTCTGACGAGGACGATGAGGATTTCACCGTGACTAACCACCAACGAGACGATTGAACATTTGGAGTTGAGAGCAACTGAGGATGCCCAATCTTTAAATCATCCTGGTGAACCAAGATGTGGTGACGATGTGTGGACGAATGACTTGTTCTAAGGCAGTTAAAATACACCGATTGCGCTTTTATGGAGTTTCTATACGATAGAATGTCTTAACCGAGAAAACATTGTGACAAACTATGATCACCCTTGCACATAATTCACCGCGGCACGTTGTCAGTAAATTTCGCCACATGTGCTCTTAATGTTTGATTGTTTTGCTGCGCGTTAGACTTGATTTACTTAGAGTTTGACACGATTCCAAGGCATCGCACCGCTTCCATAAGAAATTGATTAGTTCAAAAATTGTGGTGTCATCGCGACAACAAACTTCTTCAGCCCACGCCTGCTTTGTTTTCTCATCTAATTTAGTCAACAATACGAATACTAACCAAAGATCGCGACTTGTTTCCTCTAATGCATTTAGCCCACGGATTACCACATCTGCGGTGTCGTTTAGCGTACGTAACGTATGGGTGTTCGGCCCACTCATACAGGGAAGAGAGAAAAATGTCTGCACGAAGGACTGCACAATAAAATTTACACAATTCTACCGGTTGTTAAGCCTTTCCCAAGCCTCGATCGCTTATGATTTGATATGATTTGATTTAGTGTGGTAATTTTTTATTAAACGCTCCTGCTCATCTCGCTCAATAATATCTGAAAACAGAATATTTGATCGAACTAGCCTTATACTATTATTGTTAAAATACTTAGAATATACTTGTTAAACCTGTTTAAAGGTGTCATCATTACTTTAAATAGCAGTCAGTCTTAGAATTCAAATAGTCTCGAAAAAATTATATAAGTACATCTTCACGATAAATATCTTTGTATTCGATTGTATACCGTTTCTTCCTCTTAAACAGACTTCAAACCGAACAACAGGTTTTGTTTTGCTTGAATTCTTCTTAAGAATAATCTGGTAAAAATATTCGTTAACGCTTCGTTCTGTAATTGGGTTACCATCATCGACGTTTTCGTACGCTGAGTTGATAGTATCCAGATCATCGTCGGCATTTTGTACCATAGAAACCGAATCTAAATTTCTGGCTTCTACTTCATCTCCTGGTATCTCATTCAAATGTATTCGACACGTGACAAAGCATCGGCGTTTAAATTTTGTTTTCCTTTTTTATAGACCACGGAATAATCAAATTGTTCTATCTTAAGCCTCCATCGCACAAGCATAGAATTTGGTTCTTTTAATGAAAATAAATAAGTTAAAGGCTTGTGATCTGTGACTATCTAAAACCGTCTTCTAAACAAATGGGGGCGAGTACTTCATTGCCCACACATTTGCGAGTAGCTTTTTTTCAATTATGCTGTAGTTTTGCTCGGATTTTGATAAAGTCCTACTTGCAAAGCAAATGGATTTATCTGATCCTATAGCACCTTGGGATAAAAACTGCACCTATGCACTATTTGCATCACAAGTAAGGTTAAAAGGTTTTGTGAAGTCCGGGTATTGTAGTAAAGGAGCATTGCAAAGTAATGATTTGCAGCTTTTGAAACAAGCGACATACTTTGAATTAAGCTTTATGGTGGTTTCTTCTCGAAGACATGCAGTCATCGGCTTTGTAATACAAGAGAAGTCCTTAATTAATTTTCGGTAATTACCGAGTAGCCCCAGAAACGATTTAATTTATTTCGTTTTAGGTATCGGAAAATTCTTAATTGCGCTAATTTTATCAGGTTTAGGTTTTATGCCTTCAGCTGTTATTATGTGTGTGGTCCCCGTGGCGTAGTGGTAATTGCGTCGATCGCCTCGCAGAAAGTCTGGGTTCGATTCCCGGGCGAGACACCTCGCATTTTTCATGGCACCACCTCTTTCGAGTTGCTGACAACATTCAAAGAGTATTAATTGTGTATGAAAAGCTTCTCAAATCTCGCCGTTCGGAGTCGGCAAAAAACTGTAGGTCTCTTCTACGCGTGAGAGAACAGTAGCGCGAACAACACGAGTAGTTGTTGTAGAAGCTAGGTCCGTTGTGGACTGTAGTGCCACTCAATTATTATTATTATTATTGTTATTATGTGTCTTGTAAGTGATACCTCTTTTCGCAAAAATTCAGCCTTTTCTACCTGAATCTTTAAGTTCATTGAATACTTTGCGGAGACTTTTAATGTGCTAGATACACTAGACATACTTTACCTACAAATAACCAAGAATATTATCCATTACGCGTTGAAAGGTGGACGATGCGTTTTTAAGACCAAAGGGCATTCGAACGAATTCATAGTGCCCGTTGTCTACGGTAAAATCAGTTTTTTGGATATCATTTGGACTGATCTCTGTCTGGTGAAAACCTGAAGCTAAATCTATTACGCTGAAATACATAAACTTCCCAAGCTTATCTAATATTTCTGTGATATTAGGTATTGGGTATTTGTCGTCGATGGTTTTCTCATTGATTTGCGATAGTCTACAACCAATCGCCATTTCGGCTTACCGCTTTTATATTTTTTCTTTGGTACAATACAAATTGGAGAGGACTATGAAGAAAAGCTTGGACGTATAATACCCTGGTTCAGCATATCAGAATTTTACTTTTGAATTTCGGCTTTATGTATATATGAATACCGATAAGATTTTCGATAGATGGGTACTTCGTCCTTTGATGTTTTATCACGTTTGTAAACGATAAGTTCCTTCCTTCGTCGAAGAAAATATCCCTAAATTCATTACAGAGACTTTTGATTGCATTTTTTTTCTTCGCTACTTATATGTTCTGTATTTATCTTTTGATAACGAGCTTCTTTGGTGTCATTGGTTTGTTTGATCGTAAATGTATTGGCTTTAACAAAAGAATATGTATCATAGTTCGTATGTGTTATTGGTTGTACAACAAAATTCTGTGGATGGTCTGTTGTATTGATTACTTCGACCAAACAAAACCAATCCACTGCTTTGTAGATACCTTCTGGTATAAATAAATTGTTCGATATAGAGGTTGGTTTGATGTAAACATCACCATTCTCAATATCAACAGGTAACCGACAAATGCCTTTGCTAAGACCTTGGATAGTATATGGTGCTGATATAACATTTGGCTTCAATATTAAAGGAATTTTAACTTTATTGGTTTCTACAACAGATTTTTCTAGATCTTAATAGTAAGCTCTTTAAGAATATCCATACCAATTAGTCTTTCGAAGTAATTGTGGAATTTATACACGATGGTTTCTCGGTCTTCAGTTGTAGTATACTATTCAAAACGACTTCCTAATTAACAAAATCAGTACAGAAAATCGTCTTTATTTTAGCGGGTTCGATTGGCTTAGGCTCCAGGTGTTTCGCTACTGATGGACTCAAGAAAGATCTATTACTTCGCGTATTGATCAGTAATTTGCATTGACTGTTATTTATATTTATTATAATGTATGGTAGGAGATTTCAATTGCAGTTGTTAAAGTCTAAGGTTTATGTACCTGATCGCTGTTTCGTGGCGTTCAAAGGAAAATTTCGATCATCTAATTCTGTGGCAAACTCCGGTGGAGAAGAGGTATCTATTCTAATTACAACGGTTATCTTGAAACTCGAAATGAGATGATGTGAGCATATTTTGTGGATCATAACAAGCTTGATCTTTGGGTGGTAAAGGGACATTAGACTCATTATTCCAATAAGTATTATGACAGCGGCATTCCACATTACACATCTGCCCAGGTCTCTGAGGAACTTGGGATCCACGTGTAAAACTACCGTTGCTCCTTCGTGCGTTTGCACTAGAAACGTCCATAGGTTCAGGGGGTGGTAGGCCAATAAACCTGTTAGGTTTAAAATTAGAATTCTACGAAGAATGACGATATGGAATAGATGGATAAGTTGGTCGTTGGAAATTCGTAGTTTTTAATGGTTGTTGGTAACTACTGTTTGAATGATATGGTCGTTGTTGGAAACTGTTTCGTTGGCTTCACGAATTTGGATTAAGAAGAGGTATCTGGGAAGTTATGAGGGCTTCTAAAATAAAGAGAATTTTGCTCCTCTAGGCAAAAATTTAAAGCTTCCAAAATATTCCTTGGTCTCGTTGATCTGATGGTTAATCCTAGTGGTTCCCTGAGACCGGACACAAACGCATTCAAACACATACCGTTATACAAGTTTTGCTTGGTCAGAACAACAATAGCATCTCTTTCATGAACCCTAACATAGTTCATTAGTGTTGGGAGAATCTCAACGACTCTAGCATAAAACTTTTCAATTGAGTCCTGATTCTATCTCACCTCATGGAGGTCCCTAATCAAAGCTGTCTTATTCCTCTTATCGGAATAATCAACAATAAGGTTTTGACAAATGCCCATTTGGTGAGGGTGCCATACATACATGTTCAGCATTTCGTTAGCTGAACCAACAATTTTATTTCGGATAGCCCTAGAATTAACTTTTTCATAATTCGAAAAGACGATTTGATGAAGTACACTCAACACTTCGTCTACATTATTAACAAACCCGTAAAGGAGACGAGGATTTCCATCGAAAGTTGGAATATCTTTAACGGCATCAGGGATTCTGAGAGCGTTAAAGGCATTCACAGCGGCCGATGATTCATTCATGTTTGAAAACTGTACACTACTTTCCCTCGATTCAAATTTCACCTTTTCGTGTTCGTTTGAGAAATGTAAGAGTTCTAAAATTTTACCACCATATACTTTTTGCAAATTTGTGCAAACCGCTGTTTTATTTTCCTTAGCTCGATGGTTTCTTTGGAGATTTGGGGACATAATGAAAAACCGATTTTATATGTACGAATATGATCACCAATGAATGGACTTACCCCAGTTTTTCGTACGTTTAAAGAAATCTTCGTCAACGTGTCTTGAATTTCTTTTCGTAGACCTCTCGAGCACTGCGTGACTTGAAGAAATATTCCTCCACGTGTCCAGGTTTCCTAATCGATTATCCTTCGAATGGAGCGATTTTTAGTTATCACACTATTATTTAAGCTACTGTTTAATTCACTTTAATTTTTCGCAGAATAAGCTTTCCCGACTGCGAAAATTATGAACACATATGGAGTTAAGTTTAATCTTTTTTATTATTACAAAAAACTGACTTTTGCTTAAATGGTATAGTTGTTACGAAGGTTCACATTGAACTGGCTGGTACCTTTTTCCGTTGCCAACCTTTACACCTCACCCACGCTTCAAACCACGTTTTAGAATAGAGCCAGAACAGGAGAGAATGACGCTAACAATACTCATCATACATGTGGAGATGATATTGGGTACAGCACGTGCTGATCTCTGTATTGCACTCCGTTACTTTTGGTACCCAGACCTTGAATGAAACCATTCATTCTCACTTAGTACATGAGCACATGGTCAAAATGCATGAATGGTGTGGTACTAATTTGTACTATCGTACTGTAAGAGCTTTGCTACTCTAAGAGTACGTAACTCGCGCTTTTGCATTGCCACGTTTCTACTTTGTAGCACTCATTTCTTAAATGCCACTATTAGAGGTATCGAAAAATATACTGTATAGAATAAAGGTCTGCAATGAATGTCTTGAAACCATTTTCAAGACATTAATTTTTTTTTTCAAGTTCCATATTCATTCGACTCACATCTTGAAAACTAAAATGAATAAGTCAACCGGTATATGATTACTGAGTGAATACTTCATCCATTGATAATCAAACATTTAGTTCTCACGAAGAATGAATACACAACACTGAGTACACTGAGTGCAATGAATGCATTCAATCCATTCAATGTAATTAATACATTTATTAGTATTACTTTTTAAAACATATTTATATTTTCTTCCAAATCCTTTTGAATATCAGTTTTTTTTAACATTACAATGTAAAAACATTATTCGGTCGACTAACATAGGATCAGTGGTCGCCGTGGCGTAGTGGTAAGTGCGTCGACCGCCGCGCAGAAAGTCTGGGTTCGATTCCCGGACGAGGCACCTCGCTCTGATGCAGTAGTGCTGCTATAGTAGACAACATTTTACAGCTAACCTTATGTAAAAGTGAAAACTCTATTTGGTGCAAGTGCCACCATTGTAAAACATTAAAGTCATCATGAAATATTACATTTGTATTTTCATATGTGCATAATTCATTATTAACCTGATCTGAAGAATTCATAACTTCCACCGGTGGCATGAAATCTTGAAATAAGTCTTTTTCGCCGGATAAAAGACTATCCACATCTTCATTTAACAATCATTCTTGATCTTCATTTTCCGTTATTTCGTTTCCATATGTTTGCGTGATGCCTTTCTAAATTTATTTTCGTCCTCATTAAATGGAATCAATTTATTAGCGGGAGGAAACAGAAATATTGTTAAATTTTGTATGACAATCCAAAAAATTATCCAATTTTAATTTAACATTTTTGATGACATTAAGTTCTTCTAAATATACAGCACATATTGTTTGTAGGCGATGGGTATGAACAATTGTAAAATGGAGAGTTGCGTAGTCTTCACCTTCTGATTTTTTTGAAGTTTCTTCAAAACATTTTAAAATTTGTTTTGATCGCGGAAGAATTTAGCATTGGAATCGTGATATTACTGGCCATCGAAATGTCAGAATCCTGTGTCAAATCCATACAATTATCTACATCCCTTTTGTTAACCAAAAATTTCTCACTCGATCAAAGCTAGAATTCAAACGCCCACTTCATACATTTTTAATGAATCCATTCATTTTGTAATGAATGCACTCATAACATTCATTGCATTTAGTGTGCTCAGCGTACATTTTACAGTTAAAATGGTACATGTTTTGTTTGAGTGGAGAACCCACTTGTATGACTGGAAGCAAAGAGAGTTCTCATTTTGATATCAAGTGATCGAATGGTGTACAATGATTGACTCTTTGACTGTGGTTATAATTTGTACATTATTCTTTCTCATATGATTTTCATGAATAGAGTACACTGAAGTACTGTACACGTTCAGAGAAATATATGAATCTATTCGTGCAGATCTGTAGTGTGAAATCATCCTCTTCAGAACACCGCTGTCCAAGGCATCAGGGGATACAAAGAGAAACTGGCGTAAGTTTCGCATAGTGAACTAGCAGGGACGGCCGTTAGCGGTGAAAAGTGTAGTCAGGTATCTTGGCATTTGGTTGGATTTCAACAGACATATATATGCTGCTCTGACGAAAGCCAAAAAGGCCTTTGCTGTGGCAAGGGGGTTGTTCTACAGCAGCCAACTTGATACCAGAGTGAAGGTCATCTGCTACATGGCCCTCATCCGGTCAGTCATGGCGTACGATTGTCCAGTGTGGTTCAACGTGAGTTCTTCCCAGGTGGAAAAGATGAGGGTGTTCGAGAGGCAGTGTCTCCGGTTGTATCGAACACCTGAATCCCAGTACAAGAAATTCTATCCCAACGAGGTCTTGTATAACGAGGCAAAGGTCATTAGGATGGATAATTTCATTATTAAGCTGATTCGAAGGCATGTGGCACGGGCTATGACTTCGAATAACAGTCTGATCTTCGGGGCCTACTACCCCAATGAAATGTACCACGAGAGTGTGCGTCTTAACAGCTTCATACCTCCTGAAGTGTTCCTCTATTTAGATATGAAAGGCCTAATCCAGGATACAGAAGGATGTCCTATTATCTTCCATGTCGTACGTCGAACAGTGGACCAGCGACTCAACTACGAACACACTGTCGCACGCACCCGCGAGGATCTGCTTCGGTTCAGCAGAGCGATTTCTGCTCGAGACAGGAGAGAGTCTGCCAAAGAACGGCAATTTTACTGATGGTTGCACCGTATTAGGCCTCCGCCGCCGTTAGCTTTCAATGATAGTTAGTGGACAGTTGGGCATGGTAGTGGCCAACTTACATAGTTTTAAAGGGTAGTGGTAGGTTAGTTAAAAAAAAAAAAAAAAAAAACAAATAAAAAGGTGCATCACTGCGTAAAGTCACTAAATGTCAAGCGTATACATAACGCATACGCTCTGGTGCACGCGTCCGTATTGTGTTAAGGACATAGTTTAAGGTAGAATTAGATTTACTAAGTTATTTTAAGGTAGATTAAGTTAGTTTTAGAAAAAATAAAACTGAGATCATATAGCCAAGTTTTTTAAAGTTTTCTTGGTATATAATATAAAATAATGTAAGTTAATCTTAAGATTTAAATCTAAAAAAAATCGGACGCCGAAAGGCATATTTAAGTTAAAGTCAAGATTAGATTAGCTTAGAGTACCCGCATAGGGACAGTAAGTCAGGCTAAGAACATTGTTCACTTAGTTAAGCTAGCTTTAAGTAATTTTGTTTAGTACGTAAGAAAACATACTGAATTCAAATAAACAAAAATTGCAAAAAAAAAATCGCAATTGGACTGATGAGACCGAGCGGATCATAAAGTTTAGAAATGTTGGAAAGTATTACCCTCTTTGTCGCAATTCGAGAATATTCGATTGATGCATAAGGAAACTGAAATTCATCCGAATCAGGCTGCCATATTAAACCAAGAGTTTTCGTAACTTGTTTATTATTAAATTCTAAAAAGGTTTCCCTGTCTTATTCGGGAATCTCATGAATGAATTCGGAATTGTTCGAACACCACTTACGTAAATAAAAACCTCCTTTTTGTAACAGCACAGTTTTCTGATGGGCAATTTCTCTAATTTCATCAAGGGTACTGGCACCTGATATCAAGTCATCAACATAAAAATCCTGTTGAATAGTTTGAGAACCAATGGGTTATGATACACTCTCATCTAATGCTAGCTGAACCATGAACCGAATCGCAAGAAACTATGCAGGAGCAGTTCCATATATGACGGTATTCGACTTGAAAATGCTAAGGTTATCACTCCGCTTATCCCTCCATAGAATTAGTTGTAATTTGGTTGTGGTACTATCCATCTTTGTGACGCAATGATGAAGAAGGAAAAAGTGTTGCGTCACTGTGTACCTTTGTCATGTACTGCAGCTGAACGTTTTCATTAATGAAATTCGTATATTGCTGCTTTAATTGGACGTTTCGATCCAATTTTGCCTCAAGGTTGTAGAAGCGCCTTTGAGAAAGCTTAAGAGACTCGCCGAGTTCATTAGGAGATTTTTTGAATGGGAGACGCACCGAAAATTCTCCAGATGAAACACGCTGATAAGTTGTTTGAAATATCTTTCACACTTCTTTTCTCGGCTGTGAGTCCTTTCAAAAATTATTCAAAGGACTTAAGAAGACTTTCTATCGTATCGTCCTCTTCCGTAGTTTAGGTTTGTTTTCTATCTTGATATTGTACTTGTTTCCAACAGTGCCCTACACGCGACGTAATAACCGTTACAATTTCGCACCAATATCAAAGCCGTCGCAAGAAATATGAATGAGTTCTGTTCTTTATCTTTGACACAAAATACAGTTATTGACTTTGATTTGGAGAGAAGTGAAGTAGTTGAATTATCTGTTGGCTTTAAAGAGCCTTCAGGTATGATTGATGTTTCAAATGAACTATTGAGAACGGGTCTCAAGTGAAGCAATGTGTTATGTCGTTGCGAGCAATGTTTGCAAGGATGTGAATTGCAATTACGCACTTGATGGCCAGTACGGAGGCAATTTATATATTATTTGTTAAGTTTGGCTTGTTGATATCTGTTTTCAGGCGAAAGATTGGCGAAAGCTTTACAGGCGTAAATATTATGATAATTTGTATTACAAAAGTAGCAGGTAGTATTAAGATTTTTCGATGTAACAAACGTCTTATGTGCTATAGGTTTAAATGACTTACGATTGTTGTTTAAAGTTGTTTGTTGATACCTGGTGCTGGTGCTTGTCGTATTGTCCATCGTTTCTAAAAGTTTGCATCATTTTTCGATGAATTCTGCAAGTTTTCGGCAACGAGTTCATAGGTGTTTCCACTTCCCACTTTGTGCGATTTTTCGAATCAAGTTTGTTGACTACAAGATGAACCAATATTCCGTCCAGAATTTTTTCCTTAATTCCAAGGGTGTTAAGTGCTCTGTCACTCAGATACGTAATTTGGATACCGATCCCCCTTCGACGTTTGGGAGCTTGAAAATTTAATTTATATGTGCCTGAAATATTAATCGTTTATTATTAAATCGAGACTTTAAAAGATCAATAGCCTTGGTGTAGTTTCCACTGATGATTTCACGAGACTGAATCGTCTTGAATTCGAAGTCCGACAAACATGAGCGTAGGTGTTGGAACTTTTCAATGGCAGTAAGTTCATCATCTGCACTAATGTCTCGAACATAGATAGGAAATCCGGCCAGTCCGTATATTTTCTAGAGAATTTCGTTAATTCCAATTTTGGCAATCGGGCACCTTTGGGTTTTATGCCCAGAAATGTAGAATCATGTGCAATACTAACTCTGCTTGTAATTTCCTTTTACTATCCATCAGCGTGAGAATTTTTGCCTTGGTTTCAGCGAATGCATCTTCAAATCCAGCTCTTCTATCGCCTTCAAATTCAGATACATCCAAGATCTCGATACTGGTTTGTGCATCGTCGAACCTTTTAACATATGCTTCTAAAAGTCCCAACTTAATTTTCCAATCGTGCAAAGAAACACTTTCATTTGCAGCATCAACATATTTTTTAAGTTTCATAAGCTGCCCAGTATCTGATGATCTTTTTGTTTTATCTTCTTCTTCTTGTTCTATCTTCTCGGTCATATTGAGATTTTATTCAGTCCAATAATTAATAAGATCTTTATTTAACAAATTATAATTGAACTTATCTTCAACAGCGAAATTGAGCAGCCAAATCAATGTAACAGCAACAGCAGCAGCTGATTCTCTCTGATATCACCTCTGCTATATAAAACACCACTTGCAGCTTATTATTTTCTTTATTTTGTTAATCGATAATATTAAATTATTTCCAGTCCTGTCATGGTCGCCATGAATGATAACCCAAGCCTTTTTGGGTTATATGAAAAAAAACAAACTATGTTGCAAAATTAAACAACGAAAAAGCGAATACAAAGCGAAACGAAATGGTTTTTATTGTTTAACTTCTAATATTCGAATGAAGGTTACATAGCTGATGCTCGCATGAATAGCGGCTGAGACATAAAATCACGTATGTTGGTATTTCAAATGGCATGTTTCATTCTGCATACAAATTCATTCTTACACATTTATAATAATTCTATTTTAGATGATTAAGATATTTTGTGATAATGACATTCAGATAATGATGTAAGAAAAGTAATGCAAAACTAACATAGTTGGGTTACAGTGGCATACAAAATTATTTGTGTGAATTTACATTAAGAGTTGTTGAACTTACACTAGGTGGTTGTTGTTTAGGGTTATTCCGAACAATCCGTTAAGTTGGTCACAAAATAATTCCTTTTACCTTAAATATAGGGGTAATTGTAAAATGTCGATCCACTGCAGTTCAGTGGTCGACTTTAAGAATGTTAAAGAGGCTTTAGCGGCGGCGGGGGCCCGTTTTAATACATACCCCCTAGAAGGTTAAAAAGGTCGGACTCTGCTCCTTAAGGGTGTTGATCCGTCAATCGAGCCGCAGGAGATTCCCAAGGAGCTGCGCGCCCACAATAGCGACGAGGTCCACTTCGTAGGGTAAAGCCCTTTACCACTGCGTCTACGAGGAAGAATAAGGACGTTTAACTTCCGTTCTTTCTTGTTCCGCTCTTCCATGGTAGCAAAATCGAGAGTCTAAAAAATTAAATAAATAAAATATAATGGGAAATATTAAGAAAATCCGATCACATACTTTAATGAGCGCAGGGCCGGGTGTTGGAACATACTCAGGACAACTGCAATATGTAGTACAGATGTTCCAGATGTACTAAATCCCACCAGAATGGGAAATTAAATTTCCTACTATTCGGCAAAGAGTAAAAGCCAGGCCAATGGCTCGTGCCTCAGTTACCCCTATTACGTCGGCTATCAGCTACGCCTAAATAGCGTCAGGCAGAAGGCCGACACAACAGACAGTGCCAAAGATTGCCCAGGTCCGAGCGCTCAAACAATCCACTGCAGATCCCACAATAAAGGATGTATTGACCACTATTCAGTCTATGCAAGCGCAAATTATCAATTTGCAGAAACATATGGTGTTATTACAAACCAGTTTCCTTCAGCAAACGGACCGAGTTGACGTTATCTACTTGAGATTATTTAATACCCTTAAGCGACCAGAATTTAGTCACAGCACGGGCGGAAGGTATAGAGGAAGAGATGGAAAGGATCCTGATGTGCTGGCGCTTGATCTCATGTACAATAACTTAAATAATCAAATCATCAAATAATCAGAAGCGACCGGCCCCAATCCATTCGTGGGTGTAGGGTCGCTCTCTTAATTAAAAATACCATTCGTCACAAAGAATCTTATGCGAAATATCCGTGTGCTTGAGGCTTGTATCGCGAGCATCCTTCGTGGTTGCCGTCTACGGATGTTCGTGATTGCCGTCTACGTAACCTATTCGCTAAACTCTGTGAATGGTGAATGGGGTAACAGAGCTCCAAACGAAAAGGGGAAAAGCTGTGATCACTGTGGTCTCGCCACGATTATTCAGCTCCCGAACTCTAGGAACTGGAATATGTTCACACTTACCCTAATAATTATAATTATAATACGTTGGCCACGCCTTTCTAGAGCCTTAAACAGAGAACTACATTTAAATGAAATCGATCCGCCAAAGAACGGAAACCTGACGAACGAAGAAGCCACGTACCTCTTAAAAGTCGACGACGCCAATAAAAAAACCATAGACGAAACTATTCCTAAGTTGACACCAAACGATGTTGGCGACATCTATAGGAACGCAGATATGGATGAACTGTAGACTAGACTACTGTCAAGGCTTAAACTCTTGTACAGACATTCAGATTCACAGAACACCGAAATCCAGTTGTTGAAATCTCAGATTTAGATACTTCAACAGCTGCTTTGGCAACAGTACCCCCTGGCTGTTAGCTTGTAATGGGGCAATAACATTCGGGCTGTAAGATCCAGCAACCCAATCATGTTCCCACAAGTAAATAGAATAAAACCTTCCAACTTGTCAGAACGACTGATAACGCCAACTTACTGAGAACAGTCGACATCGATCCAGATAGGACAGTGCTTGACAACGACTTCTATACGGTTTGAGATCTCCAGGAGAAGGTGAAAGTAATTGGAACTGCCTTCCAGGAACTGTACACGGTCAACGAACCTCGCCCCAACCATGAGTTGGGAAACAGAGCTTCGCTGAAACACTCTACGTAATGAGATAAGTCAATGGCGATCTGAGAACCCTGTTTTAACCAGGTTCAATGACGATCAACGGCAAATAATGCCGTCGCCGATGACGGAAACAATTCCATTCCTATTTCAAAAGATGAATTCCAGGGTATCTTCAACTCACTGAAAAAGTGGGAATCGATGGGATGCCAAATCTTGTTCTGCGCCATCTGCCCGCTGTTCAACAATGCGCTGAGAAATGCCTACTATCCAGCACATTGGAAGACAGCTGTGGCACAGCCCATTCCTAAACGGGACAAAGATAAATTCATCCCGACAAATCTCCGTTCTATAAGTCTTCTTTCGTGCATTAACAAGGTTTTTAAGAAGATAGTCATTAGTGCCCTGAAAAAATGGGTCGAGAAAACACAAATTATACCGGACAATCAATTCAGACAACCAATTCAATTGAATGTCGGGTACCAGTTTGGAACCAGTTTGGAAATAAGAATAAATGCCAATGCAATGGCGCGTGCCTAATTGACATGGAAAAG
This sequence comes from Eristalinus sepulchralis, assembly GCA_944738645.1. Taxonomy (NCBI): domain Eukaryota; kingdom Metazoa; phylum Arthropoda; class Insecta; order Diptera; family Syrphidae; genus Eristalinus; species Eristalinus sepulchralis. The sequence goes on along the minus strand of OX122882.1, from coordinate 61,655,845 downwards.
GCGTTTAACACCATCTGGTAAGAAGGTTTTTTTCGGTATAGGCAAGACACTGCTGTATATGATCTGATACAGGTAGGAAGTTCGTTGTGAAAATAGCAATGCAACTTCAACCACAGTATTTCACATAAAAATGGGTGGCAACAAGGGGCGGTTGGTTCGCCGATTCTGTTCGCAGTATTCACCGGGGCGTACTAGCGTACGCCGATGATCTGCTAGCTTACAGATCAAAGTCTCCGAACCCCAAGTCAAAGTAATCAACAACTTATTGCAGCGCAACTTCGACAAAATTCAGCTATTTTGCAACGACTGGAAGTTCAAAAAAATCAACTTCCGGAAGTGCGAAACTTTTCTCTTTAGAACCGTTATTCAGGCCCACAAGGGCCTATGCAAGTTCGGCATAGTTCACCCACAGGGCCAACCGTTAGCTGTGAAAAATGTAGTAAAATATCTTGTCATTTGGTTGGACAAGTATGTGTACTGCAGTAAGCATGCAGCTACAGCCATGAGAAAAGCTAGGAAAGCCTTTGCTGCGGAAAGTTGACTATTTTACAGTAACCAACTTGATAAGATGTCAATGCATTTTTATTTTAAAATTCTATTTCTTAAATGCTAGACAAAAATACTTAAGGTAAACTATCTACCAATGTAATCGAGTGATCTTAATTCTAACTTACTCACTTTTCACGAGTACTCTAAGTTAATCTAGGGTTTTTTTTCTGTATGCCTTTAGGCCTCTTATATCTTTTGAAATTCATCGCTTGAAACTAATTATTTTTTTTATTCCCCCAAGAAAATTCGAAAAAAAAAATTTTGGAATTCTTTGTTATTCTTGCCCTTAACCTTACTTAAAAAAACTAATTTTATCTAAATAAAAAACCTATTCTACTTAAAACTAAACTAAAACTTATAACTATATACAATTCAAACTAACCTAAAACTTAAGTCTACTTAACTATTTACATTAAACTTACCTATGTCCGTAAAATTATACGGACGCGTGCACCAGGGTGTATGTGTTATTTATATGCTTTACATATCTATCTAATATGCCGTTGTGAACTTTTTTTTAGTTTTTTTGTGCTTTTTTACTTTTTTTCTTACTATTTATAAATACCTAAGAACTACCTTAACCTGTATGAGTAGACTGAACTACCCAGTCTGTTTGTGTGCGAAGTAAGCCGCTTTGAACCCTGATTTTTGGTGTAACCACCAGTAGAAGTGTCGTTCTTTAGCAGAAACTACTATGTCGCGGACAGAAATCGCTCTACTGAACCGAAGGAGTTCCTCGTGGTTGCGAGTGACGTCCGGCTCGTATTGGAGTTGCCTCTCGACTGTTCGGCGTGCGACGTGGAAGATGATAGGCCAGCCTTCCCAGAATGGCAGAATGAAGCCGTAAAGACTCACCCGATCATGGTACATTTCATTTGGGTAGTAAGCCTCAAAGATCAGACTTTTGGTTGAAGCCATGCCTTGAACAGTGTGACTACTTATCAGCTTAATAATAAAATTATCTATCCTTATAAGGTGGTCGCCGTGGCGTAGTGGTAAGTGCATCGACCGCGGCGCAGAAAAGTCTGGGTTCGATTCCCGGCGGGACACCTAGCATTTTTTCACGGCACCACCTCTTTCGAGTTGCTGACAACACTCAAGGAGTATTAATTGTCTATGGAAAGCTTCTCAAATCTCGCCGTTCGGAGTCGGCAAAAAACTGTAGGTCCCTTCTACTCGTGAAGAACAGTAGCATGCTGTTACACAACTACAACACGAGTAGTTGTTGTAGAAGCTAGGCCCTGGTCCGTTGTGGCCTGTAGTGCCACTCAATTATTATTATTATCCTTATAAGGTTGTTCGTTGTACAGAACCTCGTTGGGGTAGAATTTCTTGTACTGGGATTCCGGTACTCGATATAAACGAAGACAGAAGAAAACCGAAGACACTGCCTACCTATCACCCTCATCTTTTCCGTCTGAGAAGGACTCACGTTGAACCACACAGGACAACCGTATACCATAATTGGCCGGATGAGGGCCATGCAGCAGATGACCTTCACTCTGGTATCAAGTTGACTGCTGTAAAACAGCCGTTTTGCCATAAGCCCTAGTCAGAGCTGTATCTATGTGGATACTACCATATAGATACTGGTCCAACCAGAACAAACTATCCAAAAGGATAGTTTCACACTTCTGGTAGTTGATTTTCAACTTCCAGTCGTCGCAAAATCGTTGAATTGTATCGAAGTTGCGTTGCAACAAGACAATTTACTACTTCTACCTTCGGACCTGATCTGTACGTGACTAGATCATCGGCAAACGCCTTTATATTAGGCATAGAACTTTTGAGATCGCTAGTGAATATAGTGAACAAGATCGACGACCCAACAGCCCCTTGTTGCAACCCATTTTTTTATTTTGGACACTGTAGTCGAAATTTAGTCGCCATTTTTCACAACTAACTTCTTACCTGTGACCATGTCATACATCATATACATTAATGCCGAGCCTGACCAACTTGAGAAAGAGACCTTTTAACCATACGGTGTCGAACGCCTTTTCCATGTCAATCAGACAGGCGCCTGTACACTGTGTCTTGTTTCTATTCAATTGTATGTCGGAAACCAATTAAGACGCGGCATGAATGGTGTCATGCCCCGCCCTTAAGCCAAATTGATTTTCCGGTATTTCCTCAACCCGTTCTTTCAGGGCTCTAATGACTATCTTCTCGAATACCGTACTTATGCAAGGAAGAAGACTTATAGACCGGAGATTTGTCGGGATGGCAATGTCTTTGTCTCGTTTCGGAATTGGCTGTACCACAGCTGTTTTCCAATGCTTCGGGTAATATGCATTACTCAACGCATTGTTAAACAGTGTTGCGTATACATCCACCGCCTCAGAGGGTAGATGGCGCAGAAGAATATTTGGTATTCCATCGATTCCCACTGACTTCCTATTATTCAGTGAGTTGAAGATACCCTGGAGTTCATCTTTGGAAATAAGGATAGATTTGTTTCCATCATCGGCGACGGCATTATTTGCCAGAAGGTCGTCACTGAACCTGGTGAAACCAGGATTCTTGGATCGCCATTGACTTATTTCGTTCCGAAGGTAGAACTGGTTCGGCAAGGCCCTGTACTCCAGGTCGCGGTGCGGACCACGTGTCTTGTTGACCGTGTACACTTTCTGAAAAACAGCACCAATTCCATTCACCTTCTCCTGGGGATCTTCCACTACGAAGAAGTCGCTGTCAAGCACAGCCCCATCTGGATCGATGTCAACTGACGTAAGTAAGTTCGCGTTGTCAAGTCGAAAGCACTGAAATTTATTTGCGGGAACATGCTCGGGTTGTTAGATCTTACAGCCCAAATCTTATTGCTCCAATGCAAGCTTACAGCTAGACAGAAATTTTGTCGAATTTACTACTGGAGTACTTTGATCTGAGGCCTCTTGAGAGCGAATCTCTACATTCTGTGGATATGTAGACTATCAATACAAGAGTTTTATTCTTGATAGGTAGGACATGTTCGGCACACCTTATTATAATTACAAGGGTGCGTTTTGACATATACCTTTAGTTCCTCCAGCTTGTTCCGGAGCTGAATTACCGCAGCGAGACCACAGTGATCACGTAGTTAAACAGTTCCTCGAGCGTAGCTTCACGTTAAATATCTTCAGTCGTTTGTCGATTAACAATACATCCAGATAGGACTCGCTTCTAGGAAAAGATGGTTTATCAGTTGCAAGCAACTCTAGCCTGAACTCGAGTTTTGTTCCATGCACTCTAGGAAAGTGTTTCCTCTCGCGTTTGGAACATTGTTACCCCATAGGCCTTGTTTAGCGTTCCGCGGCTAAGATATAGTAGTTTTCTTCCTCGCACAGGCGGAGGTTAGTGAAGAGAGCCTCGAGCTCCGAAAGAAAGTTACCGTTTTGAGGTTCGGATGCATAGGCAGCGATCACAAACAGCTTCTTTCCACCTTGGAGAGAGATGCGTGCGATGGATGCTTCTAGCACACTAAATCTACGTACTACTTGCTATGTACGACCTTATGGTAAATGTTTTTTTTTAATCAAGAGGATGACTCCGCCATCTTGGGTGGATTGGCCATCAGCACATCAGATTGTGGGATAGCAACAAATTCGAAAGCGTTAATTTTCGTTCTATCCTTATCAGCGAATTTACATTCACTGCTAGGATTATAATGGTTCTTACCTCGCGTGAGCCCATTATATCTGTGCGCGTTTGTTTGCGGGCAGCTGAGAGAAGAGGAAATCTACTCTAGCCGTCCGCGCAAGGAAACTGGTCTGTAGTTCGACCAACTGTTTCTGCAAGGCAATCATCTGCGCTTGCATCCACTGGATGGAAGTTATTACATCCCTGCCTCGGGTTGCCTGGCCATTTTAGCCGAGGCAACCTTTGGCACTGTCCCTTGTGTCGGTTCTCTGCCTGACACCATTTGGGCGTTGGAGATAGCCGGCGTAACAGTAGTAGCTACAGCACGGGCCACAGGCCTGGCTCTGCCGGAGTTCTTTGATTCGTAGACACCCCAAATAGGTCGCAGGGAGTCCGTTTTCTCCGCATAGTACACACTTGACGAGCGCCTTATCCTCGACTTCGTCCGTACCCAAAGGACATTCACCTTAGTTGTGGCTGAAGTGCAATGTGCGCAGCGGAACACCGTGTTGCCGTTCTCTGCGACGTGCCCCAGCCTTCTGCACTTCGCACATTGAAGTACGTGGTCCGTTTTGTTTAATTTCTCCTATTTCACACTTAGATCGCCTACGAAACGGATTTTTCGTGGATTGTCAATTTTCGTTCCCTGGGATACCTGAACTAAGAAGAAGGGAATTGCCTTCTTCTTCGCTTTCGCTGCCATAGTTGTGAAAGGCTTAACCCCTACGAAATGGACCTCGTCGCTCACAACTTGTCGAAATTTGTCGAGGAGGACCTTCGGGTCGGTAGAGGGATTTACTCCTTTGAGGATCAATGTCTGTGGACTTTCACATCTGGGGATGTATGCATAAAAGTCAGCGTTAGATGCCGCTAACTTCTCTTCTAAGAATCTAACAATTTCATTGTTAGGCAATGGACGGCATGAATTTCGGGAGTCCTTTCCAATTCATCAGTTCCCATGCCGAAGACGTTAAATAGGTGGGCAGGGCTTCTGCTGCTGTTGTTGTGGCTCCTGTTATCTCTGCTGCTTTGGTTGTTGTTGCTTTTTTTTTTTTTTTTTTTTTGCAATTTTTGTTCATTTTAATTCAGTTTTCTTACGTACTAGACAAAATTACTTAAAGCTAGCTTACCTAAGTGAACAATGTTCTTAATCTAACTTACTGACCCTAAGTGAACAATGTTCTTAATCTAACTTACTGACCCTATGCAGGTGCTCTAAGCTAATCTAATCTTAATTTTAATAGTTGTTGTTGTTGCTTCTGCTGCTGCGAATGCTGCTGTTGGTTTTGCTGCGTGTCTGCTTATGGTGTTGTTGTTGCGATCGCTGTTGTCGAGCTGCCTTTAATGTGGCAGACCGTGTCTGCTTTGGTTGCTGTTGTTGCTTTTGCTGGTGGTGTTGTTGCAGTCTTAACTCCTGCTGAGCTTTTTGCAACCGTTGCGTTGCCTTTGCTGTTGAAGGCGATTTATGTATTTCTTGTCGCCTTTCTTTTCGTTGCTGCCTTTTTTGTTGCAGCTTAAGAAGCTCCTCTTCCTGTTGTTTTTCTTTTCTGCTTTTCTTTTTCTTTCTGAAGCTTTTCTCGCCGTAGACCGTTTATACAGGAGCTTATTGTGGGAGTCAAGCTTTGCCCTTTCTTGATCCAGATAGTTTTATTTTCCTCCTCTTTTATTTGTTCCGCCTCATCATCGGCTTCCGATGTTGCTTCCTCTATAAGAATATCGGCATTCGTTCCCCTCCGATTCGCACTGGGGGGCTTCGATGGATGCGGCTGCTAAAAACGACTTTGTTGGCCGGGTTTTTTTCGTCGGCACCGCTCCCGCCTCTGTTCGGTGCGACTACTTCCTTATCTGACGTCATAATAATCGTCCGACGCTTGGTGAGCTTAGGCTGCGGCTGCAATCTCTTCCTTCTTTTGCTTGATTCAGTAGTCCGGCTCGTGGGGCTAGCCACGCTATGCTACCGTCACTACTTAAGTGGCCTGACGTCCCAGCCAGCGGTGTTTTAAAAACACCCGATTTGCTGAGTTCAGGCCGTTCATCACTCTCCATCTTTCTCTTTTCCTCACACTTAGTGTCTTGTTTTTTTAATTAATTAAAATAAAAGCTGATTTTTCCTGGATTCGAACCGAGGTTAGGCTACCGATGCTCTTGGAATTTTTTGATTGAGTTTAAACTATAACACACTATACTTATACTTGCAAAGCCGAAACACGTTTTAATTTCGCGACGGTTTGTGAACGACTGTAGCCAACTTGATTCCAGGGTGAAGGTGTTCAGCTACATGACTCTCATCCGGTCAATCATAGCGTACGGTTGTCCAGTGAGATTCAACTTGAGTCCTTCCTAGATGGAAAAGATGAGGGTGTTCGAGAAGCCTGCCTCCGGTTGTATCGGACACCAGACACCGATTACAGGAAATTCTATCCCAACGAGGTCTTGTTCAACAAAGCAAACCTAATCAGGATAGATAATTTTATTACTAAACCGACTCGAAGGCACATTGCACGAGCGATGACTTTCATCAAATAGTCTGATCTTTGGGGCTTGTTACCTATACATTATGTGCGCCTAAACGCTTTATACCCATTTCTGAATTTAGACATCAAAGGGTTGATACAGGATATGGAAGGATGTCATTTCCACTGGCGGCTGCAAGAGAAAAAGCCCTCGCCACCGCTCTTAACGCAATAAAAACAAAATTAATAGTAAAAATTGGGGCCGGCTTACATAGTTTAGGTAGTGCGTAAGGATAAGAAAAGCAAAAAAAAATTATATAAGGTATTCATAGAAAGTGTTACAGTGAACGGATTTAGTTCAAATATGCGCCGTTTTGTTCGATAATCTGTTTCCGTCTAGACGGCAACTTCATAATACCCCCCTGGTAGAAGGGGGTCCAGTTGTTTGTCTGGCCATATGGGAACAACTCATAGTGGATGATTCCCTTTCAATCCCACCAAACACACAGCGAAACCTTCCTGGCCATCAATCCTGGCTTGGCCAATACTTGGGACGATTCACCGGACTTCAACCACGACCGTTTTCGCTTGATATTGACGTATGTGATTCATTTTTCGTCGCCAGTCACCATCCGCTTCAAAATGGGTCGAGTTCGTTTCGTTTCAGCAGCATTTCGCAGGCGTTAATTCGGTTTTTTTGCGTCAAATCATGCGGCACCCAAACACCAAGCTTTTTTTGTATCCAGCCTTCTACAGAAGGTTTAAAATGGTTTGGTGACTAACTACCATCTCCTGGGCGATGTCCCGAGATGCCGGTCTTATTCGTTGATTTCCATGTTTCGATCGGTATTCGTCGTCACAGGTCTTCCGCAGGCTGGCTTATCAATGGTGTCGTTTTCACCGGTTCGGAATCGTCAAGCCATTCCGCCGCGGTTCGAAGTGATGGAGTACCATCCCCCAAAACACCATTAATCTCACGGAACGTTTCTCTAGAGGATTTGCCTTTAACGAAGGAAAACTTTAAAATAGCGCGAATTTCGGCGTTAGTGAACTCCATGTTTACACGTCTATAACTGTTGAACGGAATATCCAAACTAATCATGTATAGCATCGTATTGTAGGTTATGTCAAGACCTTTCAAATTATGTATAGTATTGCCAGATACGATTGTAGCGCTATGTACATAGCCGGGAAATTCAAAAGACAAAAAGGCGGAAGGGATATATTTGGCAACGTTATATGTACATATACCAAAAACCAATGGCATGATGGCATATAAAATATATATAACATATACGAGTACATGTCATATAAATAAATGCCATATATGCCATGGTGCACATATCCGTTTGTTACGGACATAGATAAGTATGGCAGTATTTTAGAATTTTGCTTAGTTTAGTTCTAATTTAGGAAAGGTTAAGTTAAGGTTAAAGAAAAACATAAGCCCAATTTTATAATATATGATGCCCAAAGGCACTTTGAAAGTAGAGTATATAAAGATTAGCTTAGAGTAACTGTTAAGAGTCAGGAAGTTAGATTAAAGAACTATTTCCAGGATTAAGTAACTGGTTTTAAGTATTTGCCTAAAATTAGAACACCACTTCAAAAATTAATCAAATAAAAATACGAAGAGAAAAGAAAACAGTCGCAAGAGGATGGCATATGTCAACTTCAAAGTTGGAGACCGGGCAATAATGTTCAAGAAGTGCGAGAAGTACCTACGAGTTATTTTGGACCACAAGCTCTCCTTCAGGGAACACGTAAAATCTGCCAGTAAGAAAGCACTTACTCACGGCGAAAACGGATGATAACGCAATACGAATTATCAGCAGACGAGCTTATGAGAGTGTACCACCGAAAAACCTCAGACAGGCAATGAGCCAAAATTATAAATGGAGAAAAACGAGCATAACTATCGAAAATATCTGCAGCTATCGAAAATATCTGCACAGGTTTGGGTACGACAACTCGTCGCTGTGCCCACAATGCCAAAACTCCAAGGAGGACGTAGAGCACGTAGTTTTTCACTGCAGTTGCTTTGCGCAATAGAGGCAGGCGGTCAACGTACCAAGCGCCGACAATATGATCCCTTACGTGATGAGATATATGGAGCACTGGAATGAAGTATGCTCATTAATTGTGAAGGTTCATTCAAAACTTAGACAGGCTGAAGCAGAAAGGGCGTCCCTCCAAAGCTGAGCATGAGTCGCTAAGCCTTAGAAGTAATAACTAGCGGAATTTCTGCGGGATGAGCTGTTGACGTTGTATAAGTATGTAGCCGTAACCTGTTATCTCGGATTGCGAATCGTGCATGCTAGCAGCTCGCACTGCTAGTATCTTCGGAAAATAACCACATCTTTAGGTGGCATCCAAAAAAAGGGTATTTTTTTTACTTTAACTTCATATTTGTGTAACATGCCTTCTTACGTTTTGAATAATACTTTTTCTTCTTCTTCTTCTTGATGCCCTACATGCCTCTCCAGCCAGCACGGTCTTTCGCCAGCTGCCGCCAGTTGTGCACTCCAAGTTGGTTGAGGTCCTTCTCCACTTGTGTGCACCACCTTATCCTGGGCCGTCCTCTGTTGCGTTGTCCCAATGGCTCAGATTCGAAAACTTGTCGAGCCGGAGCAGTTGTGCCCATACGCTCTACATGGCCTAGCCATTTTAAGCGTTGTATCCGTAGATGTTTGACTAGGCTCATGCCGCCGTACAGCCCATACAGTTTGTGGTTGAATCTTCTCCTTCAGATGACATCAACGCAAACATGACCAAAAATCACACGCAGTACTTGTCTCTCGAAGGGACCAATGGTATACTCATCCGCTTTTAGTAATGTCCAGGTTTCCGCGCCATAAAGTAGGATTAGGATGATCCAGGTGTTATATAAAGCAAGCTTAGTCTTTCGAGAGAGGGCTTTATAACTCAATTGCCTCTTGAGCCCAAAGAAACAGCGATTGGCAAGAGTGATTCTGCGTTTGATTTCGGTACTGGTGTTGTTGTCCCTATATACCGCGGATTCGAGGTAGACGAAGTCCTTGACTACCTCGAAGTTTCTGCTGCCTAGTGTGACGCTCTGTCCTAGGTGCCGATGTTGTGTGTCCTTCCTTGATGACAGCATGTACTTCGTTTTGCCCTCATTTACCACCAGACCCATTTTAGCCGCTTCCGCTTCAATGCCAGCAAGCGCGTCATTCACGGCTCGCTGTGTTCGTCCAATCACGTCAATGTCGTCGGCGTAAGCTAGCAATTGAACTGACTTTTGGAAGATCGTGCCCCTGGTGTTGACCTGTGAGTTACGCACGATCTTCTCAAGGATGATGTTAAAGAAGTCACATGACAGTGCGTCGCCTTGTCTAAAACCTTTTTTGACATCGAAGGTCGAGGAGCAGCGAGAGTTCTCCATCGTCATCCTACACAATCTGACGAGTTTGGTAGGAATGACAAAACAAGACATGGCACTGTATAGCTCGTCTCTATGCACACTGTCATATGCGGCCTTAAAATCGACTAATAGGTGGTGAGTGTCGATTTGCATTTCTTGGGTCTTTTCCTGGATCTGCCGTAGTGTGAAGATTTGGTCGATGGTGGACATCCCTGGCCTGAAACTACACTGATAAGGACCAATCAGGTTGTTGACAAACGGTTTCAGGCGTTCACGCAATACGGCAGAAAGGATCTTGTATGCGATGTTAAGGAGACTAATCCCTCGATAGTTGGAACAGTCGAAGGGGTCTCCTTTCTTGTGGACCGGACAGACGACGCTGAGATTCCACTCATCGGGCATGCTTTCCTCCGACTATATCTTACAGATGACCTAGTGCATGCGCCCAACTAGGTCATCTCCAACTGCTTTAAACAGCTCTGCGGACAGTCCATCCGCTCCAGCAGCTTTGTTCGACTTTAGTCTCGATACTGCTATCTTGACCTCCTCTAAGTCGGGGGGACGGAATTCTTGCCTATCATCGTCCAAATTAAGTGGAACATTCTGCCTAACAGCGGGATTTGGGCCGTCATCGCTGTTTAAAAGTCTGCAGAAATGATCTTTCTAGATTATCAGCATCGATTGCGACTCTACTTCGAGGTTTCCATTTTGGTCCCGGCAGGCTACGGTCCGAGCCTCATATCCAACAGATTCCTGCCATAGCACCTCTCCATCTCTTCGACCGCGTTCTTCTCATGCTCTCTATTGTCCCTTCTAAGAAGCCGGTTCTCTTCCCTTCTTTTCTATTTGTAGAGCTCACGAACAGCTCTCGTTGTCCGATGCAGCGTTGCCTAGTAGGCCTCCTGTTTAGCTGCATGTGCCTGCCTACACTCGTCGTCAAACCATGGGTTCTTTCTGTATGGTGGGTTTATTCTAGGTGGTGTTGTGAAACCCAGCACATCAGTGGCAGCTTCTTTGATGTATTTTTGACAACGTTTCCATTCTTCTTCTATTGGCAGTGCACGCAGCGTCGAACCTTGGATAATAATAATAACAATAATAACTGAGTGCACTACAGCCCACAAGGGACCAGGGCCTAGCTTCTGCAAACAAATACTCGTGTTGTGCGTACTGAGAGAACAGTACTCTCACGAGTATGAAGGGACCAACAGTTTTTGCCGACTCCAAACGGCGAAATTTGTAAAGCTTTTCAAAGACAATCGATACTCTTTGAGTGTTGTCGGCAATTCGAAAGAGGTGGTGCCGTGAAAAAATGCTAGGTGTCCGGCCGGGAATCGAACCCAGACTTCCTGCGCCGCAGTCGATGCACTTACCACTGCGCCGCGGCGACCACAGGTTGACGGGTACCTCACACAAATAGACGAGGTCATTACACATACAATGGAAAAGACGATTCCGAAAGTTTCCAATCCGATTATGGCGACATCTATCGAAATTCTGAAATCGGTGCACTTTACGTGCAAAAGAGTAGACTCCTGTCAAGACTAAAACTCTTGTACAGGCGGTTTACAGATCCACAGAGTGCAGAAATTAGTTCTCTGAAGTCACAGATCAAACAACAGTAAATTCGCCAAAATTACAGCCTAGCTGTAAGCTTGCATTGTATTCAGTGTAAGGTCTAACAACCCGAGCATGTTCCCGCAAGTAAATAAAATCTTCCGGAGGAGAAACCATAATGACACTCAGTGCGTTCTACTTGACAGAACAACAGACAACGCGAACCTACTTATGTCAGTGGGCATCGATCCAGACGGGCTGTGTTTGATAATGACTTTTTCATAGTAGAAGATCCCCAGGAGAAGGCGAAGCTAATTGAAGCTGTTTTCCAAGAAGTGTACACGTCAATGAACCTCTTTGTCCTAACTACAACTTGGAAAACATAGTCTTACTAAACCACTTCCAATTCAGTAATGAGATAAATCAACGGCGATCCGAGAACACTGGTTTCATCAGGTTCAGTGACGAACACCCGACAAATAATGCCGTCACCGATGGTGGAAACAACTCCATCCTTATTTCGAAGAATGAACTTCAGGGTATCTTAAGCTCACTGAAAAAGAAGAAGTCAGTGGGAATCGATGGAATGCCAAATATTATTCTGCGCTATCTGCCCGCTGTGGCGGTGGATTCCACAATGCGCTGAGTAATGTCTACTATCCGGCACATTGGAACACATCTGTGGTACAGTCCATTTCCTCCGTGCAAAAACAAGGTTTTTGAAAAGATTGTCATTAGAGCCCTAAAAGAATAAGTCGAGGAACATCAAATGATACCGGACAACTAATTCGGCCTTAAGTCTGGGCATGATACCATACATACCGCGTCCAAATTAGTCTCGGACATTCAATGGTACAAGAACAAGACCCAATGCACAGGTGTTTCTTGGATAGACATTAAGTTAGTCAGACTAGGCATACATTAAACACTGCTGCATATGATCTATGATTTTCCTGATTTGCGCTCATGCCCCGACAGAAGAGAAGGATGACAACAGCAAGGATGACTTCTATGATCTCTTAGAAAGAACATACGATCGATGCCCCAGCTTTGACACCAAGATTATTCTAGGAGATTTCAATGCCCAGCTGGAAATAGAGGACATCTTTGCTGGCGTCATCGGGAAACACAGCCTGCATCGCCGCGGGGCGGAACATGGCGATCCCCTGGCGAACCGTCAACCAGATTGATCACGTTGCGATCGACTTCAGACACTCCTTTAATAATCTCGATGTCCGAACATTCCGAGGCGCCAACATCGACTCGGATCATCACCTTGTTGTAGCCAAGGTAAGGTAAGATAGGTGAAAACGGTTTGACGTCGGAAAGCTACAATCGCAACTGATTGCTTCGATCTTTGCCGAACGAGTCTCCCTGAAACCCACTCAAAATTCGACGCTGCCGGCACTGACAATAGAAGAAGAATGGAATTGTTGTCAAACAGCCATCAAAGAAGCTGCCACTGATCTGCTGGGTTTCACGCCACCACCCAGAAGGAACCCATGGTTCGACGACGAGTGCAGGCAGGCACATGCAGCTAAACAGGAGGCCTACCAAGCAACGCTGCATCGGACAACGAGAGCTGTTCGTGAGCTCTACAAACAGAAAAGAAGGGAAGAGAACCGGCTTCTCAGAAGGAAAAAGAGAGAGCATGAGAAGAGCGCGGTCGAAGAAATGGAGAGGTGTTATGGCAGCAATGAAGTTCGAAAGTTTTACCGAAGAGTGAAACATTTATCCAGTGGATATAAGGTTCAGACCAAAACCTGCCGGGACTAGTGTCCTTAACATCGTGTATAAGATCCTCTCTGCGGTATTGTGTGAACGCCTAAAACCTTTCGTCAACAACCTGAGGTTCTTATCAGTGCGGTTTCAGGCCAGGAAGGTCCACCATCGACCAAATCTTCACACTACGCCAGATTCTGGAAAAAAAACCAATAAGTGCGATACTCACCACCTATTCATCGATTTCAATATAGTAAACGGCAGGGTACATAGAGACGAGCTATACGGTGCCATGTCTAGTTTTGGCATTTCTACCAAACTCGTCCGATTGTGTAGATAATAAATTACAAGTGAACACCAAAGGCACGATCTTCCAAAAGTCAGTTCAATTGCTAGCTTACGCCGACGACACTGACGTGATTGGACTAACACAGCGAGCCGTCAATGAGGCGTTTGTTGGCATTGAAGCAGAAGCGGCTTAAATGGGTCTGGTGGTTAATGATGGCAAAACGAAGTACAAAAAGGACAAACAACATCGGCGTCTCGGACAGAGCGTTACACTAGGCAGCAGAAACTTCGAGGTAGTCAAGGACTTGGACTATCTCGGCTCCGTGTTAAACAGGAATAATAATACCAGTACCGAAATCAAACGGAGAATCAATCTTACCAATCGCTGTTTCTTCGGGCTCAAGAGGCAATTGATAATAAAGCCCTCTCTCGAAGGACTAAGCTTGCTTTATATAACACCTTGATCATCCCAGTCCTACTTAATGGCGCAGAAACCTGGACACTACTAAAGGCGGATGAGGAGCTTTTAGTGGCGGTCTTTTCAAGAGAAAAGTTTTGCGTGCGATTTTTGGTCCTGTTTGCGTTAATGGCATCTGGAGGAGAAGATTTAATGACGAATTCTATTGGTTGTACAGCGACTAACAACGCCAATCAAGCGTCTTCCGATACAACGCTTAAGACGGCTAGGCCATGTAGAGCGTATGGACACCACTGCTCCGAATCTGAGCCATTGGGACAACGCAACAGAGGACGGCCCAGGCTAAGGTGGAGCACACAAGTGGAGAAGGACCTCAACCAACTTGAAGTGCGCAACTGGCAGCAGCTGGCGAAAAACAGTGCTGGCTGGAGAGGCGTGTTGGTTGAGGCCCAGGTCCACCCCGGACTGTAGCGCCACGAGAAGAAGAAGAAGAATATGATCTATGATATGATTAGAGGTAGGAAGTTCATTGTGAAAAATGGCAATGTAACCTCAACCACAGTATTTCACATAGAAAATGGGTTGCAACAAGGAGCGGTGGATTCGCCGATCCTGTTTGCAATATTCACTAGGGACGTTATAGGTTCCATGCCGCATTTAGCGTACGTGCGTGCTAGCGCACAGATCAGATCTATCTAGACTCTAAAGAGCTGATACAGAATACGGAAGGATGTCCTATCATATTCCATGTCGTACCCAGAACAGTGGATAGGCGACTCCAAAACGAAGCGGACGTCGCTCGTAGCCACGACGAACTTCTCCGGTTCAGAAGGGCGATCGCCATCCCAGAGAGTACAGTACAGTCTGCCAAAGAACGCCACTTTTACTGATGACTTCACCAAAACCAGCCTAGTCACCGTTCGTAACTAACCCCGAAACCTGACCTTGTGCCCAGCTTACAAAGTTTTTAGGGTAGATCGTAAGTTTTGTAAACAATTGAAAAAAATAATAAAAATTAAATAATACAAAATAAAAAAAAAAGGGTGCACCAGAGCATATAAAATTTATACATATATCACGCATATAAATGCCGTATATGCATTTATAGGGAAAAATCTTATGAACGCACTAAATATTAACAAATGCAAGTTCATAAGCACTGGAGAGCCCACTTACTGGCCCACTGACAGAAAAAAAAAACCAGACCTTGTTGACTCCTGCATAACCAAGAACATTAATCACAATCATTTGACTATAAATTCTTGCCTTGAGCTTTCATCTGACCATTCTCTCATCATAATCGAATACTCCACAATAGTTAAAGATAAACTTTATTATCCACACCTAACTAACCACAAAACGGACTGGGAATCTTTTCGAGAGATAATTGACAAGAAACTTGACCAAAATATTCCTCTCAAATCGCCCCAAAATATCGAAAGCGCTCTAATATACTTGAATGACATAATACACTTAGCTGCAACGAAATCCACGCCTCATATTAAACCTCATCAATTACCACCTTTTATACCGAAATATATAAAATAAAAATTCAAAGAAAAACGAAGACTACGAAAAATATGGCAATGTGTCAGAGCACCGACGGACAAGGCGAATTACAACAAATCAATAAAAGAACTCAAATACCTACTAAAAGAACATAAAGACAAAGACACACGCATGTTCTTAGCTAATCTAACCGCAACTCGAGCGACGAACCATTCGCTTTGGAAATTGAACAAACGTCTTAAAAAAGGAATAACCCACCAACCTCCCCTGCTGAAATCGGATGGCACATGGTCCAGAACAAATGATGATAAAGCAAAAACAATTGCGGACTATTTCAAATCAACATTTACTAACACATACGATAAACAAAACGTTTCACCCCCAAATATAAATATCACGACATCAACAACTGAAGCAATAAAAAAGATAAAGTAAATTGAAATAAAACCCTATCTAAAAAATAAACTAAAGAACAAAAAATCTCCCGGATACGACCTGATAAGTAGACAAATATTAAAGCAATTACCTGACATAGCCATAACCTATATTAGAAACGTCTTCAATTCAATACTAAGGCTAAGTTATTTCCCAAAAGTATGGAAAGTTTCCAAAATAATTCCAATTCCCAAACCAGGCAAAGATGCTACAAAAACATCATCATATCGACCAATAAGTCTTTTGCCGATTATCTCCAAAATATTCGAGAAGTTTCTACTTGACCGTATCAACGTGACCTTAAGGCAAAAACACCTTATCCCAGACCACCAATTTGGTTTTAGACAACAGCATTCGACAATACAACAGGTGCATAGAGTTTCAAACAAAATACTAAACGATCTGGACAATAAAAAATATTGTGTCGCAGTCTACCTCGACGTCGCCAAGGCAGTCGACAGTTTATGGCACAAAGGACTATTACTCAAACTCAAAGCAATGCTTCCGTACTTTTATCAACTCCTTAAAAATTACCTGGACAAGCGGTACTACTACGTGCAATACAATGACAAACACCCGGACTTACGTGAAATTGACGCAGGTGTACCCCAAGGCAGCGTACTGGGACCTATCCTGTACCTCTTCTACACAGCGGACATACCCAAGACTATAACACAGGAATCCATGATAGCAACATTCGCAGATGACACAGTGATACTCTCCTTACATTCCTGCCTTCAAACAGCCACCAACCAAGTTAGACGTATACTGAATGAAACAATCGACTGGTTCCATAAATGGGGGATAACAATAAACGAAGAAAAAACTATTCAAGTCGTATACACAACAAAAAGGAACGTCCAACATCAAATTATCACGCTTAATGACAAGGAAGTTAGTCTTGAAAATTCTGCGAAATATCTAGGCATACTACTAGATAATAAACTGACATGGAAGCCGCACATAATCCAAAAACGCAACCAAGTTAGTCTTGAAAATTCTGCGAAATATCTAGGCATACTACTAGATAATAAACTGACATGGAAGCCGCACATAATCCAAAAAACGCAACAAAATTAAAAACAAATTTAGACAACTCTACTGGCTGTTAGGAAGAAATTCAAAACTTTCAACACAAAATAAACTTTTGTTATACAAAACAATAATCAAACCAATATGGACTTATGGCATTCAAATTTGGGGAGCAGCGGCCAAATCAAATATTGACATCATTCAGCGACTCCAATCAAAAATACAGTCATTCGCAGACCTCCTAGTGATACAGACGTGTTTCGGCTTCACAACAACAATAGTGTGCTATAAAGTATAACAAAAAACATCAAACACCAAGCGGAGCGGTAGCCTAGTGTTAGGCAACAGTGGTGGTGACTCGGCTAGTCCAGGTTCGATTCCCGAAGAAACAAATCGATTTTTTTTTTCTAATTTCCTTAAAATAAATAAAATAAAGACACAAAGTGTGAGTGAGCAAAGTGATCATGGAGAGCGATGAGCGGCCCGAGCTCAGCAAATCGGGTGATTTCAGAACACCGGTGGCTGAGGCATCAGGCCACCAAACGAGCGATGGTAGCATTCGCGTGGCTAGTCCAACTAGCCGCCGGAATAGCGAAGCGGTGAAGAGAAGAAGAAGGGGGCAACCGCAGCCAAGTTTGGTCAAGCGACGGACGGCAACAACAGCAACAACTGACGAAGAAGTAGTAATTGCTAGAAAGGCAAAAACAATGCCTAATAGAAATGCATCAGGAAATGCAACAACAAAAGCAGCCGTAGTTATGGCTTTAGAAGCCCTTCAATGTGAATCGGAGGGCAACGAATGTCGCTATTCGTACAAGGGGAGCGACAACTCCTTCCAAGTACTTGCCACTTCAGATGCCGACGACGAGGCTGAGGAAATCAAGGAGGAGGAGAAAAAACTTCATAAGCTCGATGAAGAGAGGGCGAAACTCGACGCCTACATAAAACTTCTCTATGATCAATCAATGAAGAGAAAAGCTGCCGAAAAAGAGGCAAAAATAAAAGAGCAACAGCGAGAGCTCCAGGAGCTGAAACAAAAACACCTGCAGCAGAAGCAAAAGCCGAAATTGTCGCTAGCTGAGGAGGAGCGGCCTTCAACATCGATGGCAGCGCAAAGGTTGCAACAAGCACAAAAGCAACGAACGAAGCAACCAAAACAGACACAGTCTACGACGTCGAAAGCAGCCCAGCAGCAACAACAGCAACAACAACAACACAAACAACAGAGAAAGGAAAAGCTGCAGCAACAACAACAGCAGAAGCAGCCACAACAGGAGCAGCAGAAGCAGAAGATACGATGTCCACCCATCAATGTCTTTGGGGTGGAGACAGAACAGCTACAAAAACTATGTGAGTTGGCCTTATATAAAAATAAATTCTATATAAAATATAAGTCACCCTTAAGCCATACCGTCCATTGCTTAACAATGGACGGGTTCAAAACCCTAAAAGAAAAGTTAGCGGCATCGAACGCTGATTTTTACACCTATACCCCCAGAGGCGAAAGGCCACATACCTTGCTCCTCAAAGGTATAAATCCATCTGCCGACCCGATGGTCCTCCTCGACAAGCTGCGCCAAGCTGGAAGCGACGAGGTCCAGTTTATAGGGGTTAAGCCTTTTATCACTGCGGCTGCGAAAAAGAAGAAGAAGGCACTTCCTTTCTTCTTAGTGCAGGTAATCCACGGCTCCAAAATCGACAGCCTACGAAAAATTCGTTTCGTAGGCGGTCTGAGCGTAAGGTGGGAAAAACTAAACAAATCTGACCACGTACTTCAATGTGCGAAGTGCAGAAGGCTGGGGCACGTCGCGGAGAACTGCAATATGGAGTTCCGCTGCGCACGTTGCACATTCAGCCACAGCAAAGGAGAATGCCCTTTGGGTACGGAAGAAGTCGAGGATATGGCGCTCCTCAAATGTGTACTCTGCGGAGGAAATGGACACCCTGCAACCTATTTGGGGTGTCCACGAATAAAAGAACTCCGGCAGAGAGTAAAAGATTCAAGGATAAACAAGAAGGTAGAAGCCAGGCCAAATGCCCGAGCTGCAGCTACCACTGTTACGCCGGCCATCTCCTACGCCCAAATGGTGTCAGGCAGAGAACCGGCACAACGGACAGTGCCGAAGGTTGCCCCGGCTCCAATGGCCAGACAACCTGAGGCAGAGCCCTCCATAAGGGACGTAATGTCCTCCATCCAGTCGATGCAAGCGCAGATGATTGCCTTGCAGAAACAGATGGTCGAACTACAGACCAGTTTCCTTACTCAGACGGCTAGAGTAGATTTCCTCTTCTCTCAGCTGCCTGGGAATCAACGCGCGCAGATATAATGGGCTCACGCGGGGTAAGAACCCTTAAGATCCTAGCAGTGAATGTAAATTCGCTGATAAGGATCGAGCGAAAATTAACGCTCTCTAATTTGTTGCAAACTCACAATCCTGACGTGCTGATGGCTAGCGAAACTAAGCTAAACCAGACGCGCATTCTCAGGTACAAAAATTACCACATAATCAGAAGAGACCGACCCCAATCCACTCGAGGTGGCGGGGTCGCCCTCTTGATTAAAAAAAACATTTGTCATAAGATCGTATATAGCAATGTGGTATGTAGATTTAGTGTACTAGAAGCATCCATCGCACGCATCTCTCTCCAAGGTGGAAAGAAGTTGTTTGTGATCGCTGCTTATGCATCAGAACCTCAAAACCCACACTTTCTTTCGGAGCTCGAGGCTCTTTTCACTAGCCTCCGCTTAAATTCGGAAGAAAATTACTATATTCTAGCCGGAGATTTGAACGCCAAACACGGTGAATGGGGTAACAATGTTCCAAATGAGAGAGGAAACGCTCTCTTAGAGTGGATGGAGCAGAACAATATCGAGTTCAGGTTAGAGTTGCTTGCAACTGATAGACCATCCTTTCCTAGAAGCGGGTCCTATCTGGATGTGATGCTAATCGACGGACGACTGACGATACTTAACGTGGAGCGACGCACGAGGAACTGTTTAACTACGGTCGAGTATGACAGTGATCACTGTGGTCTCGCCGCGGTAATACAGCTTCCGAACGAGCTGGAGGAACTAGAGGAATATGTCCACACGCATCCTTATAATTATAATAAGGTGCGCTGGCCACGTTTTTCTAGAGCCTTATCCAGAGAAATAAGTTCGAGTGTGATCAATCCTCCTACAAACAGAAACCTTACGAACGAAGAGGTTGACAGGTACCTCACACAAATGGACGAGGTTATTAAACGTACAATGGACAGGACGATTCCGAAGGTGTCACAAACAGACTATGGAGACATCTATCGGAACTCTGAAATCGACGCACTTCACGTGCAAAAAAGTAGACTCCTGTCAAGGCTAAAACTCTTGTACAGGCGGTTTACAGATCCACAGAGTACAGAGATTCGCTCTCTGAAGTCACAGATCAAAGTACTCCAACAGTTAATAAAACAAAATTACAGCCTAGCTGTAAGCTTGCATTGGGGCAACAAGATTCGGGCTGTAAGATCCAACAACCCGAGCATGTTCCCGCAAGTAAATCAAATCTTCCGGAGGAGAGATCATAATGACATTCAGTGCGTTCGACTTGACAGAACAACAGACAACGCGAACTTACTTACGTCAGTTGGCATCGATCCAGATGGGGCAGTGCTTGACAACGACTTCTTTGTAGTGGAAGATCCCCAGGAGAAGGTTAATGCAATTGGTGCTGTTTTCCAGAAAGTGTACACGGTCAACGAGACTCGTAGTCCGAACCACGATTTGGAGAACAGAGCCTTGCTGAACCATTTCTATCTTCGAAACGAAATAAGTCAATGGCGATCCGAGAATCCTGGTTTTACCAGATTCAGTGACGATCTTCTGGCAAATAACGCCGTCGCCGACGATGGAAACAACTCCATCCTTATTTCGAAAGATGAACTCCAAGGTATCTTCAACTCACTGAAGAATAAAAAGTCAGTGGGAATCGATGGGATACCAAATATTGTTCTGCGCCATCTACCCTCTGAGGCGGTGGATGTATACACAATCCTGTTTAACAACGCGTTGAGTAATGCATATTACCCGCAGCATTGGAAAACAGCTGTGGTACAGCCAATTCCAAAACGGGACAAAGATACTTCCATCCCGACAAATCTCCGGTCTATAAGTCTTCTTCCTTGCGTAAGCAAGGTATTCGAGAAGATAGTCATTAAAGCTCTGAAAGATTGGGTTGAGGTAAAACAGATAATACCGGAAAATCAATTTGGCTTCAGGGCGGGGCACGACACAATTCATGCCGCGTCTAAATTGGTTTCCGACATACAGTGGAATAGAAAAAAGACCCAGTGTACAGGCGCCTGCCTGATCGATATGGAAAAGGCGTTCGACACCGTATGGTTAGAAGGTCTCTTCCTTAAGTTGGTCAGGCTCGGCATCAATAAAACATTGCTATATATGATCTATGACATGGTTACAGGTAGGAAGTTTGTTGTGAAAAATGGCAACGAAATTTCGACTACTGTATTCCATATAAAAAATGGGCTGCAACAAGGAGCTGTTGGTTCGCCGATTTTATTCAGTATATTCACTAGCGATCTCATAGGTTCTATGCCTAACATCATAGCGTTTGCCGATGATCTAATCGCGTACAGATCAGGTCCGAAGGTAGAAGTAATAAATGTCTTGTTGCAACGCGACTTCGATACAATTCAACGATTTTGCGACGACTGGAAGTTGAAAATCAACTACCAGAAGTGTGAAACTATCCTTTTCAGAACCCCGCTGTCCAGGGCCTCAAGGGACACGAAAATGAACTGGCGCAAGTTCGGCATAGTTGATCCCCAAGGACGACCATTAACTGTAAAAAGTGTAGTCAGATATCTAGGCATCTGGTTGGACCAGTATCTGTATGGTGGTATCCACATAGATACAGCTCTGACCAAGGCTAAGAAGGCCTTCGCTATGGCAAGAGGGCTGTTTTACAGCAGTCAACTTGACACCAGAGTGAAGGTCATCTGCTACATGGCCCTCATCCGGCCAATTATGGTGTATGGTTGTCCTGTGTGGTTCAACGTGAGTCCTTCCCAGATGGAAAAGATGAGGGTGTTCGAAAGGCAGTGTCTGCGGGCCAGTCTCCGTTTATATCGAACACCAGAATCCCAGTACAAGAAATTCTACCCCAACGAGGTTCTGTACAACGAGGCAAACCTTATAAGGATAGATAATTTTATTATCAAGTTGATACGAAGTCACACTGCTCGAGGCATGGCTTCAACCAACAGTCTGATCTTTGGGGCTTACTACCCAAATGAAATGTACCATGAACGGGTACGTCTTAACGGCTTCATTCCGCCTGAAGCTTTCGTCTATTTGGACTCTAAAGGCCTGATACAAGATGGGGAAGGCTGCCCTATCATCTTCCACGTCGCACGCCGAACAGTCGAGAGGCAACTCCAATATGAGCCGGACGTCGCTCGCAGCCACGAGGAACTCCTACGGTTCAGTAGAGCGATTTCTGCCCGCGACAGAGCAGTTTCTGCCAAAGAACGGCTTTTCTACTGGTGGTTGCACCAGAACCAGTGTTCGATGCCGCTAACTTCTTAAGCAAATAGACTGGGTAGTTGAGCCTACAGGGCCAACTCACATAGGTTAAGTTAGTTTTTAAGCATTTAATTATAAAAAAAAAAAAATAAAAAAAAAAAAAAAAAAAAATATATATATAAAAAAAGTACAAAAAAAAAAACAACAAAATACAAAAATGAAAAAAAAAGGTGCATCACGGCGCATTAGATATATATGTAAAGCATATAAATAACACATACGCCCTGATGCACGCGTCCGTATAGTTTTACGGACATAGTTAAGACTAATATAAGTAGATTTAAGTTTAAGGTTAGTTTGGATTGTATATAGTTATAAGTTTTAGTTTAGTTTTAGATAGTATAGTTTTAGGATGTAGTTCTTTTAAGTAGGTTAAGAAATAAAGATAATCTTGAAATTCAAGTTTTTAGAAAAATGTTTCTTGAAGGATTTAAAAAAAATGTGTAGTTAGTATTTAAGCAAAGAATTAAAAATATAAGAGGCCGAAAGGCAAAAAGAAAAATATACTAGATTAGCTTAGAGTACTCGTGAAGAGTCAGTAGGTTAGAATTAAGATCAGTAGATTGTATTGGTAAGCTAGTTTTAAGTACTTTTGTCTAGCATGTAAGTAATTTTAGAATGAATTAATAAAAATGCATTTAAATCTAAAATCTAATCAATCAAAAATACTAAGAACGATTGTCAATGCCCCCTGGTATATATCCAACGAAGACATACACCGTGACCTAACGATACCCAGTATCAGAGACGAAATAAAAAGATTCTGTGTAAAACATCAAATATCAATAATAAACCACACAAACAATGAAATTCGAAACCTGCCTCATCAAGAAGCTAACACAAGAAGACGACTAAAAAGACGCAGACCAGTTGACCTTCAAGTCATATAGATTGTGAATTATTTAACGTAAAGCATATTCGCAATAAATATTCTATTCATTTGAATATAATGTATTGCTTTCATGTTTGTATATATTTGTCAAAATTAATTTATTTACATGTATGTAATTAAATCAAAGTTTTATAAGATAGTGGTCTTAAAACTAAATGTATCCCTTAAATACTCTCTATAAACAATTGCTTAGTGTCTAAGGACAGATGTAATGAAAATTGGGAAATAAAAAAAAAAAGTTTAACTCAAGTTTTTTTCTTACTTACAAAATTAATATACGTACATACAAAAATAATTTCTCGACCATTATGCCCAAAGGCACTTGTACCTAGAAAAGATATAGACTAGTTTAGAGCACCTGTGTTAGTTAGATTTTAAACTATTGATTAGATTGAATAAGATAGTTTTAAGTATTTTCCTAGAATTATTTTATTACGAGGGGCATTCAATATAGAGATGGTAGCTGTTTACCCGGGATCCGCACCTTCATTATCAACTGTGCAAAAGTGATCAAATGAGTTCAAGAGAGACAGAGAGACCATTGAAGACGATCCCCGCTCCGGCGCCACGGTTACTGTTTGTACAGAAGAAAGCATCAAAGAAGTCGAAAAACTTGTTCTTGGGAATGCCCAAAAAAGGTTAAAATTATAGCAGAGATCCCCAAGCTTTCAATTGGTATCATTCACACTATTCTTCATGACCATCTTAACCATTCACAGGTCAGTGCAAGGTTTGTGCCACCAATGCTCACAGCGCCTCAGAAAAACGTGAGAATCGCATGATGTAGAGACCTTTTGGAGATATGTAGTGAGGACGGTGTTATAGATCGAATTGTTTCTGGGGACGAAACATGGGTCCACCACTATGACCACGAAAGCAAACAAGAGTTCATGCAGTGGCATAAAAAATGAAAAGACCCCCCGAAGAAGTTCAAAGTCACTCCATCTGCCGGAAAGCTTATGACGACGTTACCTCGTGTGCACAGTTTGTGTCAGTTTGGTTGCAACTCTCTAGAAATTCTATTTTCTGTCTTTCACCCTTAATTATGAAATCTTTGCTTCTTGATACACCAACCTTTAATGTTTTCGGGAGAGGTGTGGAAACTATCAAGCCAATCTTAGTTCCTGCTCGAAAAGCTATCATGATTTCTGCGATTATTTTGCCAACGTTTATTAATTTCTAAGCAATCTTTTGAAGCACATCTTAATGGCTCTCCAGGATGCATTAAATTTATTAAACTAAATTAAGGTACAATGGTCCAGTTTTCGAGTTTGAGCACTCTAATGAAGTGTTTTCCAAACTCCAAAAAAACTGCAAAACACAGGGCATTGGAACATTCTGTAAAAAAAATGTTTCTAAACAAACACTTGAGGACAAGAAATAATTCAAGTTCCTGCAAAACAAAAAAATATATTTTCCCATGAAGCACATACCTTAACCCAGTCTAAGTGCTGAGTGTGTAAGATAAAGTATCGGTTTATTTACTTGAAAACAACTATCTTGAAACACTTATCTTTCGACTTGGCTTCGGACCGAAGCCTAACAGGACCAAAATGGACAAATGGTAGTAGAGGAAAATTAATTTATGCAGATTCTGTGTGAACGCTCAAAGCAGTTCGCCAACACTCTAATAGGTCAGTGTGGTTTCGGGCCAGGGAAGTCAACAACAAACCACATCTTTACTTTACAGCAGATTCTGGAAAATGCGCAAGAAGTACAGACCGACACACACCACCTATTCGATCTTTACAGTGAGATCGTGGAGGATAACTATGGACAACTTTCGCTGCTGTTAAGTTCGGTAACGAACTCACCGAGACTTTCAATATCAGAAAAGGATTTGGACACGGCGACGCGTTGTCATGTGACTTTTTCAAGTCAAGTGTGTTAGTCAGGAACTTCGCGTCTGCCTTGCCTCCGCCGTAAATAGGGACAACAACGTCAGTACCGAAATCAAACACAGAATCATTCTTACCAATCGTTGATTCTTTGGGCTCAAGGAATAGAGACCTCTCTCGAAGGACCAAGCTGGCCGTGAATAACAGCTTGATCATCTTGGATTTAAGCTTTTCCAAAAAAAAGTTCTGAGTGCAATGTCCTATTAGTGTTGTTTAGAGCAGGATTCGACCACGAAATTTAAAGGCTGTACGGCGGCATGCGCCTGGACAAGCGTCTGCGGATATAACGCTTAAGAAGGGCTACGTCATGGACACCACTGCTCCGGTCCAAAAAGCCTCCGAATCCCAATCATTGGGCCATCTCAACAGAGGATGGCCTAAATTGATATGACACACACAAGTGGAGAAGGATTTCAACAAACTTGAAGTGCCCAACTGGAGTTAGCTGGTGAAAGATCTTGCTAGCTGATACATATTAATTGGACCAGTTGGTAAAGAGAAAGATATTAAAGAGGAAATAACGCAGTTTTGTATTAAAGTAAATAATACTGAACTGGGTTGGGTGAAAATTGTTGATATGAAAATACGTTTGAAATAAAATCAGCCATTCACTTTTCGACCACATCTTATATCTGTCAATGAACAATCGGTAGTAAAAAACTATTAGAATGTGGAATAACACGCGAATTAGATTCAGAATATGCATTACCAATATTGCTGGTGACAAAAAGAATGGAGAACAGCGGTTATGAATGGACTAAGGAAAATTTAAAATAAAGATAATTGAAGATAGTCACCGTCTCATAACGATAGGAGGAAGATGATACATAAATCGATAAGCTCAGTGGTATTATTTGGTTTCACAGCTTGGATTTAAGAGCTGGTTATTACCCGATCCCAATAGAAGAAGATTCTAAACGTTTTGTAAAACATTGAATATATTAATAAAAGAAGGGTTAAGGTTAATATGAGATATATATGTATATAGAAGTTTATGATGAATTTCCAACTCCTAAGACGGTACACAAGATACGAAAATTCCTGGTGCTTTTGCTTTCTGCCTTTTTGTAAAAAAAATTATGCCGTTATCGCTAAAGCCTTAAATTATCAATTACGAAAATAAGTATACTGGAAGTGGAAGCGAATGGACAAATAGCCCGAGACTAGTTCCTGTCAGGAAAGCGGAATGTAAGCGATAAGTAAAAATATTAAAAGTTAACCAATATATGATTGGCGAAACCTCTCAACAATAAGAGAAAGAGGAGTTTCAATAGTGTAATAAAAAACAGCTTCCACTCCTTTCCAAAAGTCGTACCACCGCTTGTGTCGTATATAAATCAGTTTTTGCGCGATCATTGTTGTGTGAGAAACATATTTAAGAATGGAACTAATTTAGAAAATACGGAAAAAAGAGGAAGTGGTGAGTTGTATCACTGAGTTTTATTTTTGTAATTCCTGTAGAAATTAAACAGTAGAGTTAATACTAAATGTATTTTATATATAATTAGAGTTAGTCGAGTGCAAGCGAACCGTCGCAGACCAGCTGTTTCATTGAAGATAAGCAGTCGTGTCTATGCTCAGTATCGCAATTTCCCTATGCCTGTTAGGCTTTTTGTCTGTTGCGATCCCGTTGCAGTGTTGCTTTGTTTACTTTAGAATTGTTGACTCAAATAGTTTCCTTCCTTATTTACTTACAGATCCAGTTCAACTACGTGATGAATCTTTTCGGTGTAATAAAAAAAATAGATAATAATAAATAAATAAATATAGAGATATTCCAAACATTAAAATGGTTACAATTGTTTTTGTATATAATAAAAAATACTTTAATCTTTAATTAAATTTTAGTGCGAACAATATTGCAATTCTGAATCCTACGATACAATTCGGCGTATTTTACGATATCTTGCGAGTAAGATCTTAACGCGGCTCTATTATTTGTAGACGAAATTCTCAACGACTTTGTTGTTGTGCTTTGTTCGTTTTGTTTGGCGTTCTTTTTGTTCGATTTAAACGGATCACAAACCTCAAGTGTCAAGAGAAAAGTATTAGCAAAGAGGTGTAGAAATAACGAAACGAAACCAAAAGCAGAAGAGGTAAGAAGAAAAAGAAGTGAAGAATAAAGTACGTAAATATGATTGAAAAAAGAACAACGGGGAAAACAAATGTGGTTGTTAAAATGTTTCGTCGTTCCCTCTCAATGGGGAAACCAATTGTTGTAAATTTGAACTCCACCTGGCTGAGCTGTGCAATTGCCAGACAAACTGCTCTCTGAACCGTACTGAAGTAGTCTTTTAGATCATTGAAGAAGATCCTCATTGCATACCAAATTAATAATCTGATCTGAGTGGGTGAAGATTATCCAAACCACATAAAACTAAAAAAACACAATGTACTAATGCGGACAAAAACACCAGAAATTTATTTACAAATCAAAAACATTTCCATTTCTCTTAATTAGTATTTTTAATTTCAATATGAAACTTTAATACATTTTTATCTACTTGAGTTTAATTTCGATCTTCACAATCTGAAAAAGCGTTCGGGTCTGTAAAAGGGAAAGTTAATATATAAAATAAAAAAGGAATAGGAACGAATACCAACAATGTATAGTCGTGCTTCAAAGATATAACACCATATGCTAATAAAAACCAATGACCACCTAAAAAGAAAAATGCAATAACAAATATTATAAATGAGTATTAGAAGTAGTGTCTTCGCGGTATATCAAGTTTAACAAGAAATATAAAGTTGGTAATGTGATGGCCAAGTAAACATCTCTAATTATTTAATGAAGCAAAATGAGGCAATATAATAAATTATACCCATGATTCATTACGTTATAATAAAACGTTCAGTCAATGTATTACAAAACCATTGCAGCGACATCTGCTATAAGGTGTAATAATTGTAAAATGTATGTCAAAATTGACAGTGACAGGGACGTTCGATAAGCCGCTCTTTAATAGTATTCTTTATACGATTGTAATAATTGTAAAATGAATGTAAAAATTGACAGGGGCAGGGACGTTCGATAAACCGCTCTTTAATATAACAATAAGAACTTAAGCAAGTCAAATATACAATGCATGAACTTTTATATAATTGATATGTTTGAATCTTAGATATATTATTCATAATCTGATTAGGTCATAATCCAATCAAAAATTTTTAATATCGTTCTACTATGAAATAATCCATGCTTTTATCGTGTTCAACATCTTACCTATTATAAGTATATTTTTCCTTTCTGTTATAAATGCTTTTAACAACAATTGTAAGCTGCGGTCGGATCTTACAGCTTGATGCCACGCATTCGTTACCATAGAAAGTATAATACTGAGGTAGGGAAAACCATAATCTGAAATTAGTAAGAAATTATATTATTGTTATACAATATATTACGAAATACATGCATATGTGCATTATTATAATTAACACCACGAGTAAAGTAGGCGAAGCAACCTCAAATAAGGTAAAAGTCGCCTAAATCATTACTATTTCCTACCCTAAACTTTAATAAATATAACCGAAGTTCTACAAATAGGTATATTGCAATTCACAAATAATGACATAATTAATGGATTGATTAACTTTAAACTTAAAAGCAGAACAGGCCCAGATCGGGACCCTGCAGTTACGTTTAAAAGTGCTGGAGTTCATTTGATATACCTCTTAAAATTATGTTTAATCAGTCGCTTTCACAGGGGAGTTCTTAAATGAATGAAAGTATACTCTTTTAGTATCAATATACAAAAATAACAAACTTGACTCGCAGCCAATTTACTCAACAATGTTAGAGTGGTATTCCTTTTAATTAATTGGTAGAAAGCAATCGATAAAAATGTATAGTTCTAATTCACGTGTAATAAAGTTAACATTGGGCGCCGCAAGGTATTATTATGCTACTTTATACTATTTCTTTTATTTATATACGATGTTCATGAAATATTTAAATACTGCGAAACTATAACATTTGCCGATGGATTCTAATTATATTTCTTTTTTAATTGTATAACCCACTGCATTAAGCTGCATATATACACCTTAGCGTAGTAATATAGACATAATGCTTTAGATCTAAATATTTCAAAATGTAACATTTTCATGGCATTTCGAACAGCATAGCCAATTGTATATAATTATTTCATTGATAACATCAGACTTAATCGACTACGAGAAGACATCGGTGTAATCTTTGATCCTACGAAGTCAAACGCAATGTTAGGATTTCTTAAAATAAAAAGTTAATTAGACCATACTTGAAATATTTACCCATCATTCGAATTCGCCCTAAAGTATTCAAGAACTTAGAATTAAAAGAGGTTCCTGTCCATGACAAAAGTGAACAGTTGGCATACAAACCTACACTTTCAGGCGTCAGTCAGTTTTATTCGCGACGTTATTAACTACTATATAAATTCACCACATATAATATATGCTTCCTTAAGATCCCTCGGGTGAGAAACTTACTGCTTGGTAAAAAATTACCAATTATGGTCACAATGCAACAAAATTTATTTTAACTTATCATGATCAGAGTTTAATATTGTTTTATTGTTTATTTAAAGTAATCTATAATATCAAAATTCGGTCGCTCTACGGCTCGACGGCTTAATAATTAGCCTGACATGCCAGCGTATGGGTTGTTGATTAGGTTATCACCCTCATCACGAAAAATACTAACTGTTAATAACTCCATCAAACGGCCAAAGGACAACGATTATCCTCCTTCAGTATTCTCTATTTCCAATCTCCAAGTTGCCAACATCGACTCGGATCATTTACTTGTTGTAGTCAAGATAAGAGCCCGAATATCAAAAGAGCAACGGAGTCGAGACGAACCAATGCGTTTTGACGTAGAAGAGCTACAATCGCAACTAGCCGAGTCTCTCCTGAAGCTTTCTTCAACAGCAACTTCAACGCTGCCTGTACTTATAATAGAAGCAGAATGGAAGCGTGATGGTGGCTGGGTGATGTGGGAACAGGGTAGGCACTGATTGGTATCAACCTGGCGATGCCCAGCTGCTGTAACTGTTTCCCACACATCAACTGTGCTTATAGTACCTCCACATTGGTAGCCACCGGGTGGTTGGTTGTTGTTCATCCGAACTCAACTTGCTAAACCTATAAGTGCGACCTCCGCCCAAGAGGTATAAAAAAGGGCCCGGTCCTCCAGGTTGGGGGTGTGCGTCGGGGTAACTGCCCGGCCACATTATAAAGAATCAGTTACGAACCAACCGAATGCCTCGGATACGGATGGATACACTGTTGACGACCCCCGCAAACGAACAAAGGACAATGATTTACGGATCTGCACGTAGAATGTGAGGTCCCTAAACAGACCACGTGCAGCCGATGAACTTGCGGAGGCCCTGGACTGCTATAAAGCAGACATTACCGCAATCCAGGAAATGCGGTGGCTTCTCAGAAGAAAAAAGAAAGAGCACGAGAAGCGCGCGGTCGAGGAAATGGAGAGGTGCTATGGCAGGAATGACGTCCGAAATTTTTACCGCAAGGTAAAACAGTTATCTGGCGGTTACAAGCCTCGAACTGAAGCCTGCCGGGACCAAAATGGACAACTGGTGGTAGAGTCGCAGTCGGTGCTGAAAATCTGGAAGGATCATTTCTGCAGACTCCTAAACGGCGATGACGACACAAATCCCGCTGTTAGGCAGAATGTTCCACTCAATTTGGACGACGATGGACAAGAATTCCGTCCCCCCGACCTCGACGAGGTCAAGATAGCAATATCGAGACTGAAGTCGAACAAAGCTGCTGGCGCGGACGGACTGTCCGCAGAGCTGTTCAAAGCGGCTGGGGATGAGCTGGTTGGGTGCATGCACCAGCTCATCTGTGAGATATGGTCGGAGGAAAGCATGCCCGACGAGTGGAATCTCAGCATCGTATGTCCGGTCCACAAGAAAGGAGACCCCTTCGACTGCGCCAACTATCGAGGGATCAGTCTCCTTAATATCGCATATAAGATTCTCTCTGCCGTATTGTGTGAGCGCCTGAAACCGTTCGTCAAAAACCTGATAGGTCCTTATCAGTGTGGTTTCAGGCCAGGGAAGTCCACAATCGATCAGATCTTCACACTGCGGCAAATCCTGGAGAAGTCCCAAGAAGTACAAATCGACACCCACCATCTATTTGTCGATTTCAAGGCCGCGTATGACAGCGTGCATAGAGACGAGCTATACAGTGCCATGTCTAGTTTTGGCATCCCTACCAAACTCGTCAGATTGTGTAGGATGACGATGGAGAACTCTCGCTGCTCCGTCAAGGTCGGTAGCGAACTCACCGAGACCTTCGATGTCAAAAAAGGATTTAGACAAGGCGACGCGCTGTCATGCGACTTCTTTAACATTATTCTTGAGGGGATCGTGCGTAACTCACACGTCAACACCAGAGGCACGATCTTCCACAAGTCCGTTCAACTGCTAGCTTATGCGGATGACATTGACGTGATCGGCCGAACTCAGCGAGCCGTCAATGAGGCGTTTGCTAGCATCGAAGCGGAAGCGGCTAAAGTGGGACTGGTGGTAAACGAGGGCAAAACTAAGTATATGCTGTCATCGAAGAAGGACGCAGAACATCGACGTCTCGGACAGAGCGTCACTATGAGCAGCAGACATTTCGAGGTAGTTAAGGACTTCGTCTATCTCGGCTCCGCGGTGAATAGGGACAATAACATCAGTACCGAAATCAAGCGCAGAATCACTCTTGCCAATCGCTGTTTCTTTGGGCTTAAGAGGCAATTGAGTAATAAAGCCCTCTCCCGAACGACCAAAGTAACTTTGTACAACACCTTGATCATCCCTGTCCTGCTTTACGGCGCAGAAACCTGGACGTTACTAAAAGCGGAAGAAGAAGCCCTTGGTCTGTTCGAGAGAAAAGTTCTGCGTGCGATTTTTGGTCCTGTTTGCGTTGATGGCATCTGGAGGAGAAGATTCAACCACGAACTGTATGGGCTGTACGGCGGCATGAACCTAGTCAAGCGTCTACGGATACAACGCTTAAGGTGGCTAGGCCATGTAGAGCGGATGGACAGCACTGCTCCGGCCCGAAGAGTCTTCGAATCCGAACCACAGGGACAACGCAACAGAGGACGTCCTAGATTGAGATGGCGCACACAAGTGGAAAAGGACCTCAACCAACTTGGAGTGCGCAACTGGAAGCAGCTGGCAAGAGATCGTGCTAGCTGGAGAGGCATGTTGATTGAGGCCCAGGTCCACCCCGGACTGTAGCGCCATCCGAAGAAGAATGGAAGCGATTACTAAAGTGCTGGAATTCACATCACAACCTAGCAGCTAAATAAGAAGCAACGCTGCATCGAGCAGCAAGAGCTGTTTGTAAGCTCTAAAAACAGAGAAGAAGCGATGAAAGAAGAGAAGGAAAATGAAAGCGAAGAAGATGAAGAGGTACTATGGCAGGAATAAGTTCGAAAGTTGTACCGAAAGATGAAACTATCCTGTAGATATAGGAACCGTCAATTTTGACGTTGATAGACAAGAATTCCGTCCCCCAATTTAAAACGAGGTCAAGATAGGAATATCGAGACTAAAGTCGAATAAAGCTGCTTTTGCGGACAAATTGTCGACAGAACTCTTTAAATCAGGTGCAGATGACGTGGTTAAGCGAATAGACCAGCTCATTTGTAAGATATGGTGAAAGCATGGCCGATAAGTGGAATCTTAGTGTCGTCTGTCCGGTTCACTATAAGGAGACTATTTCCACTGCGTCAACTATCGAGGAATCAGTGTCCTCATCATCGCCTACAAAATCCTCTCTACCGTATTGTGTTAACGCCAGAATCAGAACAGCCAGAATGATAAAGGCACAAGAGACAAAGTCTTGTTTACCGCATTGCTAGAAAATGATGACAGTTTAACAGAATGGTTTATTGATTCAGGGGCAACCGTTCACATAACCAATGAGGAAAACAACTTACTGAACTAATGTCAATGGTACCAATTGCCTATTTGGAATTCCTTAGTTTTAACCATTACTTTGTATCTCTCTCTCATCTTGACCACCAAGCTGTAAGCATCGAAATAAAGAACCTAGTTTTTTATAGGTAAAACTTGAACAAAGAATGTAACATTGGCGACGAGAATTAGTGAAAACCGTGTTGCAGAGTGTAATAAAAATAAAATGTCAAGTGTAGTAGGTAATATTGAACCTTTTGTACCGGGCAGTAATTTTAAGGCATATGAGGACCGAATAAAGCAATTTTTGATAGTATAGAAGAGGCGAAAACGGCACTATTCATTACGGTAGTTGACGGAGAAATATATGAAATCATCATGTCATTAACCAATCCAAAAATGCCCAGCGAGAAATCGTTTGAAGAACTATTAATATTAATGCGAGAACATTTTGCTCCAGAAAAGTAAAAACGAGCAGACCGATATAAATTTGACAGAAAATAATAAAAGAACGACGAATCATTGAATGAATTTATTATGCGCCTCAAATCTGCAGCACAAACATGTCGTATTGGTAATTTCTTCGAGGATTGTAAAGATGCCCGCGTAGCAAAATACAAATCACTCATTGGCAATGAAGCTTTGGCAGACAGATTTATTGTTGGTTTTAAAAGTGATAAAATACTGGAAATGTTGCTACGTTATGACTCATTAACTTTCAAAAAGGTGTGTCAACAAACATTGAACGGGAAAGCGTATCCAAACACATTTTAAAGAAGAAAGGGTAGTGCTGGTGATAACAGCAAAAGAAATTGTTGTCGCTGTGTAAGCAGTGAGCACAGACAATTTCAATGTCCAGCAAAAGAGTGGCTGTGTTTAGCCTGCAATAAAAAAAGGCACATAGCAAGCAAGTGTCGGTACACGGCGAAGGTGAAAAGCATCAACAGTGTGAGCATCCTGAATAAAGCTGAACTGGTAACAATAAAGGCAAATGAAGCGCTACTTTTAATGGAAATTGATAAGGGAGCAACAACATCTATCAAAAGTGTAAAGGAATACTTAAATTAGTTCAAAAATTGTAAATTAGAAAAAATAAACTGTAATGTTCGTTCAGTCACATGTTTTAGGTTATATGAATTTTTTAGTTTGGAAGTAGAAGTGAGCTTTGGCGGAATGCAATTGAAGTTATCTATTGTGGTTGTTTTTGGAGATGTACCTCGAAGAAGCCTAATGGGACGAACATGGACCATACACCAGTTTTTCATGCCGCTTACCAAGTACCTTACAAATTACGTGAAAAGGTGGAAACCGAGTTAGAAAGATAAGTCTAAGAACGGATTTTAGTTCCAGTTGAGTTAAGCCAGTGGGGCAGTTCCATTGTAGTGGTCCCAAAGAAAGACGATAACATAAGGATCTGTGTTGACTGTAAAGTGTCGTTAAACAAGTGCATTGAAACACAATATTATCCTCTGCCGCGTATTGAGGATATTTTCGCCGGGTTGTCGAGGTGCTCACATTTTTCAATTATTGAAATTTGAAAGGTGGTAATAATATTTAATAATTACAATTATATTTAGATCTTCTTAATTATTATAATGAATTTCTTTCTAATTTGGTAACACACATTCAACCATTATATAACATATTCAGAAAAGGTACAAAGTTTCTGTGGATGATGCGAAAAAGCTTTCGAAAATAGTAAAATGCTTCTTTTAAATAACCAAATTTTGCAACTATTCGATCCTAAGAAAGAAATTCACGGGTGCTAGTCCTTATTTTGTCGGAGCTTTTTTGTGTCATTTAGTGAATGGCAAAGAAATCCCAGCTTGTTTCGTCTCAACAAAAAACACAACTACTCACAACTACTCCGTGAAGCCCTGTACGCCAATAATTTTGCACTGATAATCATGCCCTAAAAGAAATTTACCTCTTAAGCAAGGATAATTCGACAGTTCGACATGAGCATTTTACTGTCACAATATAAGTACAAAAAAGGCCTCTGTTTGGTGGCCTGCTATTGAATTTTTTTTTTTATATAATTGGCGCGCGCTAAAGGGCTTACGACTACCCTTAAGTGACCGGATTTAAGTCACAGCACGGCCCGAAGGTATAGAGGAAGAGAGGGAGAGGAGGTACCGGTGCACATTGGTTTTAAATGTCTGTAGATTGTAATGAGAGGGGAATATTGAGCTGAGAAGAGCATTCCATATTCGTGTGGTGCGGCTAAGGAACGAGTCTCTACACTTAACTGTACGTTCGAAGGTGGGCTTAAGGGTGAACTGATGGGCATTCCTTGCGAGGCGTGTATTGCGGGTGAATTCTTGAAGGGGAGGAATGCAGCTGGCTAATTCGTTTGAGCATTTCTTATTGAAATAGCGATAAAACAGTGACAGAGACACGACATTACGTCGGTGTTCTAACGAGTCAATCGACTTCGCAATATTGTTATTTCCTATAAGTTTTATCGCTCGCTTTTGTATTCTATCCAGTAGGTGTAGGGAGGTATTGGGAGCACCAGACCAGATAGGAGTATTATACTCGAGCTTAGGACGGATGTAGTCCTTGTAAATTGTAGCCAGATCAGAGGGAGTAAAGTATTTTTTGCATCGTTTTAGGAAACCTAGACATTTCGCAGCATTTTTGGCGATTGATAAGTCAATTTGTTCATTTGTAAAACAGTGTGAGGTTTGTGAAAAAAAAACCCAAAACCTCCCGCATGAAAAAGTTAAGACTAAATGACTTCCATCTGAATACCCATTTGATTGTATTCATTTAAATTTGTTCTTCTTTGGTGGAAAAACGTTTTGATCTTTATGGATGCTTTCTCAAAATACTGTAGGTAAAGTTGATAAGGTTCAAATCGCCGCCATTCCACCTGCAATCGAAAGGGCTAGCCGAAAGGGGAGTGCAAACAGTTAAATCAGTTTTAAAAAAGTCTTGCTTGGAACGAAAGAATACAATGTCGTTAACAGATAAAATAAATAAATTTCTCATTAATTTTCGTAAAACTCATTCATCAATAACCTCCAAATCTAATTTAGAAATATTATTTAATTTTAAGCCAAGGATTCTATTAAGTTATTTAAAACAAGACCAATTAAATACATATAAGTGTAAGACAAAATCTGTATTTAGCAAATCTAGAATGAAACTTAGATGTAATAAAATTTGTAAAGTTATTTTAAAATCAAAATATAAAGAAGAGGAAGAAGTCCTTTAAAACTGGATTCCAGCTAAAGTGATTAAAATAATAAGTAAGCTTACCTATTTAAAAATAATAATGAAGTAGAACGATTTGTGCATGAGAATCAAATTCGTAAAAGAAACTTAAACGATCGAATTTTTATATCTAATATTGATGCTACAAAAATTAAAATAAAGTAGAAGAATTGAAAGAAGAAGAAACATTTAAAAGTAAAGAAAAAAATGCTAACGAATTTAGAATGCAAAATGTCTAGCAGGCTTAAAGCTAAAAAATCAAAGAAACAAATGAACATGAAAACAAATCCACAGATCGTTGAATAATTATGTCTATACCTATAAATTACATTAAATGAATTCTGAGCATCTAATGTCAATTGTACCTATTGCCTATTTTAAGCATTACTTCGTGTCTCTCTCTCTCTCTCTTATCTTGACCACTGAGCTATAAGCATCGAAATAAAGAACCTATAGCCTATATGCCCTAATTTTACTTGAACAAAGGTGTAACTTAACACTCCCATCAGTGCAATATTAAAAGATGTTGAGTGCTTGCCTAACCTGTTTCGGGTTAATTTCAGTACGACAGACGGCCTAGAATGGAAGCAAAGTGGTTTTCAAGAACGATTATTGAAATACTTACGATCAGAAGCATAAGCGGATATTAACTGATTAAGTGACTACAGCCCACAAAAGCCGGAGTTTGCTTGGTTAAGCTTATTCAACGAGTACTCGTGTTGTATGTGTTTCTGTTCTCTAACGAGTTGAGGGGCCCAACGGTTTTTTTGGCGACTTCGAACTGCGAGAATTGAGAAGCTTTTTATAGACTATTAATATTCTTTGACTATTGCAAAAGCAACACGAAAAAGGTGGTGCCGTGAAAAAATGCGAGGTTTACCGTCCGGGAATCGAACATAAGACCCTGGCGTGTAAGTCGACGCCCTTACCCACAATGCCACAGCGAACATAGCCAAAAACTACCGCTAATACCCCTGCACAGAATGGCGGACCTCATAAATTGTTAATTAATTGTTAATGCAAACAAATCCACAATGCACTTATCCGAAATAGTAATGATGTGCACAAGTTGTTTGAATTTAAGACTACCCAGATAATCGCAGTTGGTGATCATCTTTACGGAGGAGACTAGGGTGTCGTTCACATATCTCGGCGGATCCAGATGTGTTTCGGCTTCGCAAAAAAAAAAACAATCATTAGTATGGTGGTAGAACAGCAGTGGTAATGGCTCGAGGGATAAAATATTTTGGCACATTTTAAAAACTTTAACACGAATTTCTATTTATACTGTACATATTCACAAATATATTTGTAAACCCAATTTTTTTTCAAATTCCGTTAAAAACGTTTATTTGTCAGTTGGCGTCACCTCTTTTTGAATTCCTTTTAAATAAGCTCAGTTCATTTCGTTAAATTCTTGTAAAATACATTAGTTTTATTACTCGAAAATTGTCATAAACTCGAATTTTCTGGTATTCAATTCTTTCCAACAGTTCAGAGTTCGATTTCCGAAAGTAAAAAATATCTTTAATAAATTAAATTAAAGATAGAAACTGTGAGTGAAAACGACGTGCTGCCCGAACTAAGCAAATCGGGTGATTTTAGAACACCGTGGCTGGGGCAAGTCCTTCAACATCAATGGCAGCACAAGGATCGCAACAAATTTAACAGCTGCAGAAACAGCAACCAGAACAGACACGGTATACCACAGAGAAGGCAGACGCACAACAAATACCGAAGCGGTAAACAATAATAAAATTAAATAATATTATAAAATAATAATAAGCAGATGCAGCAGAAGCGCCAGCAGCAACAACAACAGAGCAACAACAACCACAACAGAAGAAGCAGCAGCACAACAGCTGAAGGTACAATGTCGATGTCCTCCCACTACGTCTTTGGTGTTGAAACGGAAAAACTATGAGAATTGGTCCTAGAGAAAATTTCTGGAAGGATTTAGAAACTTTACAATGAAGTTACCGGCATCGAACGCTAACTTCTATACATACACTACCAGAGGAGAGTGGCCACAGACTTTGCTTCTGAAAAACATAAACCCCTCCACTGACCCGAACGTTCTCCTCGACAAGCTGCGCCAAGTTAAGAGCGACGAGGTTCATTTCGTAGGGTTTAAACCCTTTAACAGCGCTGCTGCGAAAGCGATTTCCCTTCTTCTTAGTTAAGGTTTTCAACGGCACAAATATTAACAGTCAACGAAAAATTCGTTTCGTCGGCAGTATAATTGTAAAGTGGGAAAAATCGTCACGAAGAACTGCAATACGGCAATCGCCTGCGCACATTCAGCCACAACAAAGGGGATTGTCCTTTAAATACGGATGAAGTTAAGGCGCTTCTTAAGTGTGTACTCTGCGGAGGAAACGGACACCCAGCAACCTATTTGGGGTGTCCACGAATTAAAGAATTCCACGTGGATGGAAGAAACCCCTAAGATCTTAGCATTCTTTATTGCAAACCCACAATCCTGCCGTGCAAATGGCTGGTGAAACTAAGCTAAACCAGACACGCAATCTCAGGTACAAAAATTTTCACATAATCAAAAGAGACCGACCCCAATCCACTCGAGGTGGCGAAGTTGCACTCTTAATTAAAAAGAACATTCATCATAATTTAGTGTGCTAGAAACATTTATGTTTGTGATCGCGAAATATGCAGCAGATCCTCAAAACCCTTACAGTCTTTCGGTGCTCGAGGCTCTTTTCTCTAGTCTCCACTTGAAATCAAAAGAAAATTATTCAAAAGAAATTATTATTATTAGAAAATATATATTAACATGGTGAATGGGGCAATAATGTTCGAAAAAAGTAGACTCCTGTCAAAACAAAAACTCTCGTACAGGCCATGTACAGATCCAGATGCAGTGATTCGTTCTCTGAATTCACAGATCAGAGCTGTAGGTTTGCACTGGGGCCATAAGATTTGGGCTGTACGATCTTACATCCCAAACATGTTCGCGCAAGTAAATAAAATTTTCGAGAGGAAAGATAATTACGGCATTCGACTCGACAAAACAACAGACAACGCCAACCCCCTTACGTCGGTTAGAATTGATGCAGATAAGACTCTGCTTGCCAAAGAGTGGAAAATATCCCAGAGCGATCATTGGCGATCTTGAACCATCGCTATCTTCGGAACGAAATAAGATCTTTTGGAGTCGCCAAGAAGTTGAGTGTGTGCAGTTTATTGCCTGTACTGCCTGATTGGAAAAAATTAAATTGTGGAGTTGTTCCAAACCAAACACCTGACATCAAATTGTTCCTGCAAAACACAATAAATTAATTCAATAATAGTTCGTTTCAACTTAATTATTGAATTTTAAAATCAATAATAAAAAAAGTGCCAGTTCAGAAAATAAAGTAATGTTATTCAAAAAACGTGACAACCGGCATCGACAACAGAACTGTCAAAGTTTTCAAGAAAAATATAGGGTGGATCACAATCATGTTACAATATTTTTATTCTTATTGCGGGCAGTATTGTAGTATTTAATTAAGCTCATTATTTGTTTCTGATTTTTGGCACAGTCATACAGGACACCCATAACGTAACATTTAGGATCATTGAATTTTCTGTTTACGTTGGGACAAAAAAATTTATAGTGTTTTATGTTTATTTTATCTTTAGTGCTTTTGAAAATGACTTTTGAAGTTGTACATTATTAAGTAACCCGATTAACGGGCTCGAATTTTTTCACAGAACCACCTGTTTGGAATTGCTGGCAACACTCCAAGAGTACTGGGTGATGTGGGAACAGGAAAGGCACTGATTGGTATCAACCTGCCAGCTGTTGTAACTGTTTCCCACACATCAACTGTGCCTGTGTAAAAAAAGGGCCTTGTCCTCCAGGTTGGGGGTGTGCGTCGGGGTAACTGCCCGGCCAAATTAAAAAAAAAACACCAGTTACGAAACGACCCAATGCCTCGGATACGGATGGATACACTGACGACCCTCGCAAACGTACAAAGGGCAATTATGTACGGATCTGCACGTAGAATGTGAGGTCCCTAAACAGACCACGTGCAGCCGATCAACTTGCGGAGGCCCTGGACTGCTATAAAGCAGACATTACTGCAATTCAGGAAATGTGGTGGGATGGGCCGGGCAAGAGAAGAGTGAGAAACTGCGACATATACCACGGCGACTGCTACAGGGAGAGAAGGAAACGCTTATTTGGATGCGGTTATGTTGTTCGAGGCAGACTTAGGCAAAAAGTTTTAAGCTTCCAATACATAAGCCTCATAACAATCCGCATCAAGGCTAAATTCGAGAATATAAGCCTCATATGCGAAAAAGATGACAGCAGTAAAGAAGACTTCTATCACCTCCTAGAAAGGACATACGATCGATGCCCCAGCTACGACACCAAGATCGTTCTAGGAAATTTCAACGCTCAGCTGGGAAGAGAAGAAGTCTTTGCTAAAGTCGTCGGAAGAAACAGCCTGCACGCCAACACCTCCGGAAACGGACTCAGACTTGTTGACTTCGCCTCGGGGCGAAATCTCTCTCTGCCCAGCACGCGGTTCCCACAACTCAACATTCATAAAGGGACCTGGCGATCATCGTCAGACACTCCTCCCGTATTCAAGATGTCCGAACCTTCCAAAGTGCAAACATCGACTCGAATCATTTCCTTGTTG
Source organism: Eristalinus sepulchralis (assembly GCA_944738645.1). NCBI lineage: Eukaryota > Metazoa > Arthropoda > Insecta > Diptera > Syrphidae > Eristalinus > Eristalinus sepulchralis. The sequence goes on along the minus strand of OX122882.1, from coordinate 61,614,700 downwards.
TAGCCAAGGTAAGAACCCGGATATCGAGAAAGCAACAGAATCGAGACAGACCAAAACGGTTTGACGTCGGAAAGCTACAATCGCAGCCGATCGCTAGAGCCTTTACCGATCGATTCTCCCTGAAACTGTCTCAAAGTTCGACGCTGCGTGCACAAGCAATAGAAGACAAATGGAAACGTTGTCAAGAAGCCATCAAAGAGGCCGCCACTGATGTGCTGGGTTTCACGCCACCACGCATGCAGCCAAATAAGAAGCATACAAGGCAACGCTGCATCGAACGCCTAGAGCTGTTTGTGAGCTTTACAGAGAAGAAGGGTGAAGAAGGTGCTATGGCAGGAATAACGTCCGAAATTTTTTCCGCAAGATAAAACAGTTATCCGGCGGGTACACACCTCGGTCGCAGTCGGTGCTGAGAATCTGGAAGGATCATTTCTGCAGAATCCTAAACGGCGATGACGACACAAATCCCGCTGTTAGGCAGAATGTTCCACTCAGTTTGGAAGACGATAGACAAAAATTCCGTCCCCCCGACTTAGACGAGGTCAAGATAGCAATATCGAAACTGAAGTCGAACAAAGCTGCCGGCACGGACGGACTATCTGCAGAGCTGTTCAAAGCGGTTGGGGATGAGCTGGTTGGGTGCATGCACCAGCTCATCTGTGAGATATGGTCGCAGGAAAGCATGTCCGAAGAGTGGAATCCCAGCATCGTATGTCCGGTCCACAAGAAAGGAGACCCCTTCGACTGCGCCAACTATCGAGGGATTAGTCTCCTTAACATCGCATACAAGATCCTTTCTGCCGTATTGTGTGAACGCCTGAAACCGTTTGTCAACAACCTGATATGTCCTTATCAGTGTGGTTTCAGGCCAGGGAAGTCCACCATCGACCAAATTTTCACACTACGGCAGATCCTGGAAAAGACCAAACTCGTCAAATTGCGTAAGATGACGATGGAGAACTCTCGCTGCTCCGTCAAGGTCGGGAACGAACTCACCGAGACCTTCAATGTCAAAAAAAGTTTTAGACAAGGCGACGCACTGTCATGTGACTTCTTTAAGTGAGCCGACAATGACGCGTTTGCTGGCATTGAAGCGGAAGCGGCTAATGTGGGTCTAGTGGTAAATGAGGGCAAAACGAAGTACATACTGTCATCAAGGAAGGACACACAACATCGGCGTCTCGGACAGAGCGTCACACTAGGCAGCAGAAACTTCGAGGTAGTCAAGGACTTCGTCTACCTCGACTCCGCGGTAAATAGGGACAACAGCACCAGTACCGAAATTAAACGCAGAATCACTCTTGCCAATCGCTGTTTCTTTGGGCTCAAGAGGCAATTGAGTAATAAAGACCTCTCTCGAAAGACTAAGCTTGCTTTATATAACACCTTGATCATCCCAGTCCTACTTTATGGCGCGGAAACCTGGACACTAATAAAAGCGGATGAGGAAGCCCTGACTCTCTTCGAGAGAAAAGTTCTGTGTGTGATTTTTGGTCCTGTTTGCGTTGATGGCATCTGGAAGAGAAGATTCAAACACGAACTGTATGGGCTGTACAGCGGAATGAGCCTAGTCCAGCGTCTAGGGATACAACGCTTAAGATGGCTAGGCGATGTAGAGCGTATGGACACCACTGCTCCGGCCCGAAAAGTTTTCGAATCTGAGCCATTGGGACAACAGAACAGAGGACGGCCCAGGATAAGGTGGCGCACACAAGTGGAGAAGGATCTCAAAGAACTTGGAGTGCGCAACTGGCGGCAGCTGACAAAAGACAGTGCTGGCTGGAGACGCATGTTGGTTGAGGCCCAGGTCCAGCCCGGACTGTAGCGCCAAAAGAAGAAGAAGAAGACATTATTAAATATTTTGGACCTTTATTTGGGATTGAGAAAATATTGGTGCTAGACTTTTTGTCCTTTTCTTTTTTTTAATGTCGGGAGGAACGGCGTATCGAAATAATTTTTCCCAGATTCACGTGGCCTGGATCACACTCGTTTTCGACTCTCGAAGGAAGAAGAAAAAATATCAAAAGGAATGGCGGGTTGGAAAAAAGCTTTGAGCTTTTGAGAAAGTAACAATGTGTCACAGAGACGATTACTGGCACGTCCGTACGATTTGAAGATCGGCCGATGTCTGAGAAATTTTAAATTACAACGATAAAATTAGTTATGAACAAGAAGCACTTGATAAAACAAATATAGTATATTATGAAGGTTTTGATACTTTTTTTGATTTTTGTTGACATTTAAACCAATCTGAATTTAATTCAATGTTTAAAGTAGCTTGTTAAGTGATGAGTACACCTGCAAGCAGTACGTCCTATATGCCAAATAAAAGATATATAATTTTTTAGACCCAGTTGTAGTTAACATTAACAACATTAATAAATCTGATCTTTGTTATGATTTATAAAATAAAACTGAATAAATGTTATATATTTTGAATTTAATATTTTAGTTATTTATGTATATTGTTAGAAGTTTTCTTAAATCTGACTTGATATTTAACCAATATCGCACTTCGAGTTGGTTACGGTCTTTCTTCACTTGTATGCGACATCGGATCTATGGGCGACCTCAATTGCGTTGTCTCACTGTTCCTGAGTTGAAGTGCGGTAGGCGTCCTCTACTGCTGGTTAGTCCAGTCCAGTCACACTGGTTAGGAATTGTAGAATTCAGTCTGGGGCATTGTTGTCCATGCGCTTTACATGGCTATCTTAAACGTTGAATGCGCCAACGTTTACTTGAGAGCCGAGGTAGGCAAAGTTATTCACTACCTCTGAGTTATAGCACTACCCCTTCCGTCCAGCAGGTACTTCGTTTTTTTTTCTCGTCCACCATTAAACAAAATTGGCCGCCTCCGCTTCATTACCAGCAAACGTGTCCCACCAACCACATAAATTTTTTCCACGTATACTAGTAATTGAACGAAGTTTTGAAAGATCGTGCCTCTTGTGTTGGCGATTGAGTTCTACACTACTTTCTCAAGCACAATGTCTACACAGCGCGTGGCCTTGTGTAGAAACTTTTTTGACGTTGAAGGTATTGATGAGTACCATACTGACCTTCACAGAGCAGCAAGAATTCTCCAGCCTTTGTTTTATGAGTTTGTCAGTGTAATTCGCAAAAAAACGAAGTGGTCCGAATGCAAGAATCGGGAAAGCATAACGTTATTCAATTTCGTATGGCTGTGACGGTGGATTAACTCAACAACAGTGCATCGATGAACTTAATTCAATTTTTGGCGATAAAGCCCCATCAAGGACCAGTGTTAATCGATGGTATGTTGAATTCAACCGAGGATGAATCGTGGTTTTACGCGTATGAGCCCGAAAGTAAACAGCAGTCGACTGTATGAGTGTTTCAAAATGAGCCAAATCCAACAAAAGTTTCTCGCGCACGAAGTACTTCCAAGCAAATGGTCGCCTGTTTTTTCGGAAAAGCTGGACATATCGCAACCGTACCACTAGAACAACGCAGAACAGTCAATTCTGAGTGGTACACAATCAGTTATTTGCCAGTTGTCTTCCAAGAAATCAGGAAAACCAACCGCCGAAGATGGGTCACTCTTCACCAAGACAATGCGTGCTCTCACGCATCGGCTCAAACAACTGCATTTTTGAGCACTCAAAACATCGATTTGATGAGTCATCCGCCGTATAGTCCTAACTTGGCACCGAATAACTTTTTTTTATTCCCGTACGTAAAAAATAAAATGAGAGGTCAACGTTTTTCGACACCTGAAGAAGCGGTTGATGCGTTCAGAACGCGTGTTTTGGAGATACCTCAATCAGAGTGGCAAAAGTGCTTCGACAATTGGTTTAAGCGCAAAACGAATATTTTGAAAAACAATAAATCTATTTTCGATGATTAATATTTGTTTTTGTTCTTTAATCCCGAAATATAAAAAGCAAAACCTAGTATATGGAACCGCATATCATTGGGTTGACGAAGTGTGAAGATCGAACATGAAGTCACTGCTACTACATCATAGCGACCATGCAGTTATTCATTAACAGTAGCCTTCCTAAGATAATTTGACAGCACGGAGTATTAATTGTCTATTACAAGCTTTTCAAACTTCGCCGTAGTCATTAATTTTGCGAAAGAAAAAAATTGCATTCAATTGCAGTATTGAGGGTTACATTAAATTGTTGACAAAACGCAAAAAAAAAGAATTAGGTACATAAATAAATCCGAACATTATAAATTTACCCAGTAATATACAGTTGTGTTCATAGCAGTAGTTATACTACTTAGATAATTAGCAACTTATTTTTAAGATGATCCTTTTTTCAAATGTATATCCGGTTTTATTGTATTTTCCGGTAACTAAGATGCCATACCAGAAATAAAAAATTAAGGCTTACTTTCTCCTTCTTTCACTCATTCATGGAAATCTGTTGATTGAAACCTGTTCATAAAAATAGCAGTGTTTATTGGTTTTACCATAAAGAGTTTCCGAAACTGTTTAGAGTTTAAAAAAATGTTTGCGTATTTTTGTTTGGTAAGTGAATGTTTTTGTATATGTTGTCTTTTATCAAGATACTTTAAAGTTAGAAATATGGGTTGATCAAAACAGCAAAAAAATTGCGTTCGGAGGGAAAAACATAAGCTTCAATCCAGTAAATCATAGGATGTACAACGAAAATGGTCAGCAATGCACTAAACTGGAAAGCTAGACCCGAAACACGCTGTCCAAAAAGACTGGCGGCTAAGCGAACTGACCGAAAAATTATCAACATGGCAAAGGAGAACCCTTCAATAAGCTCCAGACAGATAAGGGATGAACTCAAACTTCCGGTGAGTGCTGTGACGGTTATAAGACGCCTTCTAGACGCTAAATTCCCAGCTCGAAGTCCGCGAAAAGTACCGCTCTTAACAAAAAAGCATGTGCAAAAAAGATTGGCATTCGCAAAGTTTCACAAAGATTGGCCTAAGGAGAAATAGAGGAATATTCTGTGTAGCGATGAAAGCAAAATAGTCTTATTTGGGTCCGAGGGTCGTTGGGAATATGTAAGAAAACCAAAGAATGAAGAAAATGATCCCCGTTATAACGTAGCACGGAGGAGCAAATCTAATGATTTAGGTATGTTTCTCATATAATGGGGTTGGGCCTATATATCCTATCAAGGGTATAATGGACGGTGCTGAGTACGTTAAAATTTT